>JACXGI010002128.1:0-23085 GCA_016801175.1 Esox masquinongy
GGCAGGACGAGAAACTGGAGGACGCTAGATGTGGCATGTAAACATGAACCATTGATCTGGCAGGGGAGAAGTGGCAGGGAGTTGTATAAATCTGCGTGCTGATGAGGTGACTGGGGACAGGTGTGTGATTTGGTGATTGGTGACAGGTGTGTGATTTGGTGTGCACTGAGACTCAGGGGCGCGGGCGCCCTCTGCTGCGGGCTCGCGGAGGCGGGGTCGTGACATGTATACATTGTAAAAATCTAATATTTAGAATATATTCTACTTCCTTAACAATTTAATGGTATCAGCCAAACATTTTTTTAATCTAAAACTTTTAAACCTTTTGTAATGTTTGCACTTATGTACCATGTATTTCTATGAAGCTACTGGTGGTATATTCCAGTATGGACTCTTTATGTCTATGAAGCTACAGGTGGTATATTCCAGTATGGACTCTTTATGTCTATGAAGCTACAGGTGGTATATTCCAGTATGGACTCTTTATGTCTATGAAGCTACAGGTGGTATATTCCAGTATGGATTCTTTATGTCTATGAAGCTACAGGTGATATATTCCAGTATGGACTCTTTATGTCTATGAAGCTACAGGTGATATATTCCAGTATGGACTCTTTATGTCTATGAAGCTACAGGTGGTATATTCCAGTATGGACTCTGTATGTCTATGAAGCTACAAGTGGTATATTCTAGTACGGACCCTGTATGCCTTTGTGGCTACAAGTGGAATGGACTTGTCATCTTTAGAGCATATGAAAAACCTTAGCTATACAGTCTAGATGAAGCATAAATCTGAGAGGTATTTAGCATATATTGAGAATTGCTCAGCAGGCTCTCCCTACTGAATAATTCACAAGAGTGAATGGTGAAAGAAGTCCCCCCTCAGGGAGAGGCAGCCTGTGATCCCTTTCCCTCGAGGGTTACCCAGCATCACTGCTCTTTGATGTCTGCAACAACAAACTGATGCTGTGACTATTGGTCTGTGGCCCCATCACATCCTGGCTCACACCTCCTAGTCTGCTACAATGTCAGCCAGGGGGCTGGAAGAGGAGGTGGAGGTATTTATGCTTAAACCTCCATTGATTTCTCTGTGGACATAGACAAGGCCCGGCTTTTGCTGTCCACCCACACTAACCAGTTTCCTGTCAGCTATAAGCAGGCTGTGGCTGCAATGTTAAAAAAAAAAAAAAAGTGACAAGATTTTCGATATCTTGTTGTGCACAAACAAGAAGAGTAGTTTCTCAGGTTTTTAAATGGGAGCAAGCAACGAGCAAAGAAGCGCCATTTTTCTGCATTTCCATGTTTGTCAGGGAACGTGGCCAGTTCATTCACGAACTTAACAGTGGTCGCCAGATGTTTCCATGAAAGGGGGTTTTCCTGACATCTGTGTGTGG
Source organism: Esox masquinongy (assembly GCA_016801175.1). Classification (NCBI taxonomy): domain Eukaryota; kingdom Metazoa; phylum Chordata; class Actinopteri; order Esociformes; family Esocidae; genus Esox; species Esox masquinongy. The sequence continues at coordinate 1,395 of JACXGI010002128.1, forward strand.
TTGTGTTTCCAGGGCAACGTTTGGGAGCAAGTGTTGCGTGTACCCTTCATCCTGGAGATGATCAGTGCGGTTCCCTTTGTGATCACTGTGAGTCTAATCAAACGCGTGCCTTACAGAACACAGAGACCGTCACATTTTATGCCCGGCAAATGCTTCTGTGGCCATGTTGTACTGGATTTCCCTAAATATCACACAGCTGTGTAGGATGTTGGAAGTCTTTGCTCAGTAACATGCTGTTCCACACATTGTTGCCTTCCCCTACCGCCTAGTCTCTTACTGAATAGACTGAAGATGTGGACATTTGATGAGTCATGATGGATGGATTCGTGCCATTAGCACTCGCCAAAACACTGACTAAGTCTTTCTAAATCACTCGCCAAAACACTGACTAAGTCTTTCTAAATCACTCACCAAAACACTGACTAAGTCTTTCAAAATCACTTGCCAAAACACTGACTAAGTCTTTCTAAATCACTCGCCAAAACACTGACTAAGTCTTTCTAAATCACTCGCCAAAACACTGACTAAGTCTTTCTAAATCACTCGCCAAAACACTAAGTCTTTCTAAATCACTGGCTAAAACATTGATAAAATCTGTTTAAATCACTGACTAAATCTTTCTCTCCCTCAGGTGATTTTGCCCTCCCTCAGAAATCTGTTCATCCCTGTGTTTCTCAACTGCTGGCTGGCCAAACATGCCTTGGAGAACATGATAGTGAGGAAAGACATTTATCGCTCTCTTTATATCGTTCTGTGTCCTTATTTCACAATCATTCTCTCTATGTTCTCCAGGTGTCCTTTTGTGTCATAACTTCCATCCCTTTAGTTTGTTTTCATTACACTATGGGTGCCTATCTCTGCATTTCTTAGTAGCATTGTGTTGCTCTGTCTTTCTTTGTCTCTCTTGCCAACTTTGTCTCTTTACCAAGTGGTTGGACTCCCACTCGTTGTTACAGATTTACATGTATTGTATTACTTTTTTCTTCTTCCTATCCATCATATTGGTTTTGTCCTTTTTTGTCCACTGTCAACTTCTCTGTTTTTTTTGGCACTTCAGGGATACAGTGGCACTTATTGGTTCTCTCTCTTTCCTTTTGTCTTTCTTTTCTCCCAAATGTTCTCTCTCTATCGCTGTTTGGGTTAGAATGATCTGCACCGAGCCATCCAGCGTACCCACTCAGCTATGTTCAACCAGGTCCTTATCCTCATCTGCACACTGGTCTGCCTCATGTTCACCTGGTGGGTCACCGCTGTTACAGGTGGTAGTGAGGCTAGGGGGAGGGAGGGGGAGGGAGGGAGGGAGGGAGGGAGGAAGAGGCTGTGGCAGAGCTTAGCCATGAGGAATAGCCCAGGCTGATGCTTTAACATTAGATCATGGAGGTCTGAAAAGCCTCCTTGAGGAGATTGGCTGACCTACTGACATCATAATGTTGACTCAACCCACCCTTCAGGTCTGGGTAAATACACTGGACATATACACACAGTGCACTTACACTGCACACACAACCCTTCCGCGTGTAAGCATACAAGTGTACACACACACACACACACACACACACACACAACTATCAGACGTGCAGATACATACGACCTCTGTCATTTTACACTTTAATCTTTTCTCACTGAAAGCGTACTTGACACACTTGGGTAGTTTCCTCTGGTTTCCTATCATACTGACTTCCTTCTGCCTGTCCATTTCTCTGATTTTCTCCTCTCTCCTGCCTGTCCATCTCTCTGTTCCTCTCCTCCCTCCTGCCTGTCCATCTCTCTGTTCCTCTCTTCTCTTCTGCCTGTCCATCTTTCTGTTCCTCTCCTCCCTTCTGCCTGTCCTTCTCCCCATTCCTCCCCCACTCAACCCCTCACCTCTCAATCCTCATCATCATGTTCTCTCTTCCACCTCTCCATCACCTCTATCCTCTTATACTACTTTCATCATCAATCTTTTTCATCCTTTCCCAATGCCCTCTTCCTCCTCCTCCTCCTCCTCAGCATCTGTGGGATCCAGCACCTGGAGCGAGCGGGGAACAACCTGACTCTGTTTGACTCTCTCTACTTCTGCGTGGTGACCTTCTCCACGGTGGGCTTCGGCGATGTCACCCCCCAGATCTGGCCCTCTCAGCTGCTGGTGGTCATCATGATCTGTGTGGCGCTCATTGTGCTTCCCATACAGGTAGGAAGGAACCAGATCATGTTGTTGTTGATATAGTCTCTGATCATGTTGTTGTTGATGTAGTCCCTGATCATGTTGTTGATATAGTCCCTGGTGTACAGTATCCCTTGAGGGGGATCCCATTCAACAATAATGTCCTGCATCCGAAGGCCTCAGTGTGTTGGTGAATATTATAACTATAGATCTGTCATATCCTGTCCATAGCAGTTTCACTGACATCTCACCAAATCCCTCTGCTGTCATTTTCCTGGTACCACAGAGAGGCAGCGGACCTATCACAGACAGAACACACACGTGCTCTGTTATTCCAGGGTTATTTGTGGGTCCCCAATTCCCATTGTTGGCATGGGGCCTCTGTTGCTCAGAGAAGATGTGAAGTGGTGATAATAGGAACCTGTGTTTGTGTTTGGGAGGTGGTTGGTCTGAGTCGCTGTACTCTGGGAGGCATGTTTGAGCAGGGCAGGAAATGGCACCCACAGCCATGTGATCCTCCCACTCTCTCTGGCTTTCATCCATAAATACCCCTTGACATTTACTGCCCCCACCACCACCCCTTTTGCCCATTTCCCCCTCAAACTGTCTGAGCGTGTCAGTCTCAGCCTTGTTTGCTGACAGTGAGAGGAGACCCTCCAGTCCTCCTGCTTGCCTCCCTCCCAGTCTGTCTACTGCACATGGCAGCTCCACAGAGCACACTAACACAGCCAGCCTCCTGGTTGCATTTTAACCTCTATTTATCATTATTATCGCTGCTGTATATCTAGCACCACCTCAACCATACTGTAAATCTATTTCCACTTCAACCTTTACATCACTACTTCAACTCCACTGTTGATCTGTCACTACCTCAACTCCACTGTTGATCTGTCACTACCTCAACTCCATTGTTGATCTGTCACTACCTCAGCTCCACTGTTGATCTGTCACTACCTCAACTCCACTGTTGATCTGTCACTACCTCAACTCCACTGTTGATCTGTCGCAACCTCAACTCCACTGTTGATCTGTCACTACCTCAACTCCACTGTTGATCTATCACTACCTCAACTCCACTGTTGATCTGTCACTACCTCAACACTAGGAGAAGAGGTACTTAAATAGGGGCCGTGATTGAATTGTGACAGTGCTGTGGTAAATCTGCCATACACTACGAAGCTCGAGATGCATTATTGTTATTATAAACCAGTTGCCAACACAGAGAAACGTTATAAAGTATGTGATTTACAGGTTGAATTGCGTTGGTAACCAGTTTATAAAAGCAATCAGGCATCTCAGGGGTTCGTGATATTTTCCCAATATACCACGGCTTAGCACTGTGTCCCGGCACTCCGTGAAGTGCAGTGCCTAAGAACAGTTCCTAGCCGTGGTGTATTAGCCATAAAGCCTTTATTTCCTCCACCCTACACTCTATCTATTACTGTTATCGTGCTGTTTACCTATCACCACCTCAATGCTACTGTCTGTCTTTCACTGCTGTCTAGTTTGAACAGCTGGCCTTCCTGTGGATGGAGCGACAGAAATCGGGGGGGAACTACAGTCGCTACCGAGCCCAGACGGAGAAGCACGTGGTGCTGTGTGTCAGCTGTCTCAAGATTGACCTCCTCATGGACTTCCTCAACGAGTTCTTTGCTCACCCCAGACTGCAGGTCTCACCAAAAAACGTTCATTATTAGAGAAAGGCAGATATGCTATGAATGTACTGTACAGGTGAGGTGGTATATGTGAATGACAGTGTGTGTGTGTGTGTGTGTGTGTGTGTGTATTTTCTTTTTAAGCAGCTGAGGTTATGCGATCAAATCATCATGAGTATTGATAAAACAACATAGCTCATACACAACATTTAAGACAGTGTGTGTGTGTCTTAAAATGTGACTATATCTCTGAGTGGTCTGTGTGTCCCTGCCTGCCCTTCCAATAACCCCAGTGTGTGTTTGTCCCTGTAGGACTATTACGTGGTGATCCTGTGTCCAGCAGAGATGGATGTCCAGGTGCGGAGGGTGCTCCACGTGCCTCTGTGGGCCCAGAGGGTCATCTACTTGCAGGGCTCCGCTCTCAAAGACCAGGACCTGATGAGGGCCAAGTGAGTCTCCGACCAACACCTGCCCACAGGCCTCAATCCAAGGAAAAAAACACCATCTCGTTGGACAGGATTTACAGTAATCAGTAATAGATTTTCCACACTGCCCTTTCTGTGTTTGTTTTGAAATCCTCCATTTGATTTAATTGACTACTGTAATGTAAATGTCACAGTGCTGTATGAGTCATTCTCTGGGTTTCTCATATGGAGTTGTGGCTTGTTGTCTAGCTCAGAATAATTCAATACTCCATGAAGTAAAGGAAAAACATCCAGTCCATGTATAGAACAAACACCCAGTCAATAAAGTAGAGCACAAACATCCAGTCAATAAAAAAGAGTAAAAACATCCTGTCCATAAAGTCCAGCAGAAAATCCACTCCATAAAGTAGAGCACAAACATTCTGTCCAGAGAGCACAAACATCCTGTCCATAAAGTAGAGCTCAAACATCCAGTCCACAAAATAGAGCACAAATGTGAGGTCTGTAAATTAAAGCACAAATGTCCAGTCCATAGTGTAGAGCTCAAACATCCAGTCTATAAAGCACCATCTTCCAGTCCATAAAGTAGAACAGAAACATCCTGTCCATAACGTAGAGCCTCAAACATCCTGTCCATACAGTAGAGCACAAACATCCTGTCCACAGAGCACAAACATCCAGTCTATACAGTAGAGTACTAACTCTATAATAAGAAATACGACCGGATCTGACCGTCCCCATCTTACCCTCATACCAAGCGCATCCTGCCCTCATCTTGCCCCATCTGTCCTCTGTACTGCCCCATCCTTGGAATTTGTCAAAGTAGCCTGTTTCACCTTTGGGCAGCAGAAATAGCCCATGTGCAGAAGGTATATTTGGTTAGCTATCCAGGAGAGAGAACCCGGTCACCCAGCCACACCATTTAAATAAAATCGAGAAAGAAATACATGCAGTGCCCTCCAGAATTATTGGACCTTTCGTTAAGGATAGAAAAAATACTATGGAAAAATTGCGTTGTTGTTTACCAACTTGATCTTACACTCAAAATATGAGAGAAATCTAAACTTTGTTTCAGGGAATATTGTTCAAAGAAAGACACATTCTTAATCAAGAAAAAAATGAGCCCATTATTGAGCCCACTGCATTTAATAATTTATGCTTCTTTTGCCAAAAAAGCACTTCTATTATAATGTTTGATGGGATGGGAGAACGCAAAGCAAGAGTTATGAGAGTTTTGTCTATTCAGTATCCTTCCATATCCTTCAGAATCTTTAGTCCTCATTTGTGGACTCAACTCTTCAACTCACCCCACAGGTGTTCAAGGGAGTTTATATCAGGGGACTGGGTTGGGCATTGCAAAAGCCTGTTTCTTTGGTCAGTGGGACATTTTTATGTGGATCTGGAGAACTGCTTTGGATCACTGTCCTTCTGGAACATCCAACCACCACCCAGGCTTAACCTCTTGATCTAAAATCTAAAAAGTCTGCTGCCCCACAGCATCACATGTATCCACCACCATAGTGGGGAGTAGGTTTATTGGGCTTTCTTTTTAAGTAAAACACACCTTTTTGCGGCACAGAAGCTTTATTTTTGTCACATCTGATCATAGAACCGGTTCCAAAATAAGTTCCAATGACAAAAACATTTTTTATAGCCTTTTTGCTTATTTTACTAAGGGGTCCATATATTCTAGAGGGAACTGTTCATTGGTTGGCCCGATATTCATTGCCATTGAGGTAGTGTGGGGTAGAAGACTCATACTTCTATTATCCTGCTACTTCTTTGTTCTCCCTCAATAACTTGACAACAACATCCGTCCCCTTTCTCTCTACTCCAATCCTTTCATCCCCGTTCCTTCCTCCTCCTCCTCCTCCTCCTCCTCCTCTATCTGACCTGTGTCCTGGCTTTGCCTGGCCCTGTTGCTGCTGTACTTGCTGGCTGTAGGATGGACGATGCTGAGGCCTGTTTTATCCTCAGTAACCGATTTGAGGTGGACCGCTTCGCTGCTGTACGTTCCTCAATCTCCTAATACTTTAATCTCTACAATACCGCCATCCATCTTTCGCCTGTCTTCCCCACTTCTTTCCCTACTTTCTAGCTTTTTATCTTCTACCTTCTTTATATTGAAATGTCAATGATGTTCTAACAAACAATTTGACACAATTATTTGTATTTTTCTCTGGCTTGTCTTACTTTTTGCTTTGCCATTCTCAGCACACTATGTCACAACTATGTGACATAGTTACTTACATATTTGACGGAAGTTTTCTTTTCTAGTCTGTCTACAGGCCAGTCAGTTCTGTTGAAAGCTTTGTGTATTATTTGAAGAGGCTTTTTAGGGAACTAGAGAGAGGGAATTAAGGCTGTGACTGTGATGGAGCTAGCTATATGCTGCTAATGATGTCTCCTCTCCTTTTACTCTGTCTCTCTCTCTTCCACCTCTTTCTCTCTCCCTATACCTCTTTCTCTCTCAACTCTGTCTTGTTCTTAACCAGGATCACCAGACCATTCTCAGAGCCTGGGCAGTAAAGGATTTTGCCCCAAACTGCCCCCTGTATGTCCAGATCCTCAAACCCGAGAACAAGTTCCATGTCAAGTTTGCAGGTCTGAGAAGGATACCTGTGTGTGTGTGTGTGTGTGTGTGTGTGTGTGTGTGTCTGTCTGTCTGTCTGTGTCTGTCTGTCTATGCATGCGTGCGTGCGAGCGTGTGCGGTGAATGAGTTGTGTGCTTTGCCTGAGTTGTGTTCATGCATGCATGAGCATTTGTACATGCATATATGTCTCGGTTTCAGCATACTGACAACTATTCCCCATGAGTTTCTGCTCTGCTTGATTAACGTTGGTCTGAGTTGCTGTCTAATTTTCCACCTGAACGCATCGTGTGATTTGTGAGACTGTTCGCAGATGTATTAACTGCATTCCCTGTCAGACTAGATAGTACAAAGAAGCATTGCGTTTTTCCTTCTCTCCGGCAATGCTGCAATGAAAAGATTGTGCTGGCAGTGTGTCTCGGGAGAGTGATTTTATAAGTATGGACACTATGTTTCCTGAGAAACAAAATCGTCAGAATGTTGCAATCAACTGTTTAGGAAGAGGAGACGAAAAGTTGAGCAGGCAAAAATCTCTTAATAAGCATGGCGTCTTCATCTATGTTGACCTACCTGTTTATTCTGCAGCTTGTTCTCTGTCCCAGATCACTTGTCGAGCCTGAGGAGGCTTTGGTGCTGAGGAGATTGTTGGTCTGTGCTGTAAGGGACAGTGTTGAATGTTATGGTATCAGCTTCTGAAAATTTCAGGGTCTGAGGCCAATGCTGGTGTTTGAGGGACACTTGCAATTATTCATTTGCATATCTGTGATGTGATACAGTATTAGTAGCTATGCCTTTGCAGTACTGTAGGCACTACATCAAACATCTCTCTGCAAAATGAATTTCTTTCATCATGTTTCATCCTGTTCGGCTTTTCATAGAATTCACTGCATTTAAGTGATCTATTCCTTGAAAACGAATGTTGATTGAGATCCAGTTAAGTGGTGGAATGGGAACATCTACCATTAGCATGCATAGGGGATAAAAGCACTATAAATAGAGTTGTAATCTAAACTGTTGCCAGAAATCAAAATGAAGGTCAATGGTTTTGCAACTGTTATTCGTTATGAAAATAATTCACTTCAAAGAGCTATACATGATTGCGTGGGAGAGTAGGTTCACCTGACACTGACAAACAGTTTTTATTAGGACAATATGGCGGCTCCATAATACTGTGTCCTCCGTTCAGTCATCAAGTAACCAGTATAAATCAAACTGGATAACCAATCCGTGTGCGGCCGTCACATGGAGCTTTCAGTCAGACATGTCGTGGCAGGCCGCTGGATCCTCTTGTTAAGTGCCAGTGTGGGTGGCATTAATGAGATGCAGTAGAGACTTGATTTGATCCCTGCAAATTGTGTAACAGCTGAATAATGTCAATTAGAATAGATGATATCTGTTCAGATGCCTCTATGCAGAGAGAGAAAGAGAGCAGACAGACACTAGTGCACTCTGTGGGAAAGATAAGAGGAGGTTTAAATGATTCCTAATGGGCTTGTGGATTAAATGGGTTGCATGGTGCTAATTGATTTTCCCAGACCAATCGTTGACTAACGGTGACTCGTGTTCCTCTAGCCTGGTCAATGGCTGCTCACTCACACACCGTCACACACAATGCCTGCGTGCTCATTTAATCAGAGTTGCTGTTTGGGCAGACCTGCAATAATCATCCATCGCCGGGGGGATTCAACTCACACAGAGACTCACGCATTGAACACACACAGACATACTTTATCTGATTCACGCAGGGACTCACACATTGAACACACACAGACATACTTTATCTGATTCACGCAGAGACTCACACATTGAACACACACAGACATACTTTATCTGATTCACGCAGAGACTCACACATTGAACACACACAGACATACTGTATCTGATTCACGCAGAGACCCACACATTGAACACACACAGGCATTCTGTATCTGATTCACGCAGAGACTCACACATTGAACACACACAGACATACTGTATATGATTCACGCAGAGACCCACACATTGAACACACACAGACATACTGTATCTGATTCACGCAGAGACTCACACATTGAACACACACAGACATACTCAGGGTTGGGTAGGTTACTTTTTAAATGTAATCAGTTACAGTTACAAGTTACCTGTCCACATTTGTAATCAGTAACGTAACTTTTTGATTACTCAAACTCAGTAACATAATCTGATTACTTTGAATTACTTTTAGATGACTTTCATATTAAGAGGCATTGGAAAACAAATAGGAATAGCCTATAACCAACTGAACACCTTTTGCGGGATCAATAAATGTTAGAGTTTACACAGCTGGCCAAAAACGGAATTTGCATTTTACCTTATGGGTTGTGTAGGTTACAGTGCCTTTGGAAATGGGTTTCTAAACCATTGCTTTTTGCTGGACCGCGTAATCCAAAAGTAATCATACATTTTTTCAAAAGTATCTGTAATCCGATTACAATATTTTTGTTGGTAACGTAACGGATTACAGTTACTGTTTTTTTGTTGTAATCCGTTACATGTAACGGATTACTTGTTATCCGTTACACCCCAACACTGGACATACTTTATCTGATTCACGCAGAGACTTCACGCAGACACACACACACACACACACACAGACATACTGGGTCTGACTCACACAGAAACACAAACACACACAGTACACACAATGGCTGAAATGTATTTACTGGAGGACACAGAAATGGAATGCTGTGTTGAGGAGTAAAAATAAGCCTTCCCGCTCGGTCATTTAATTGTATGAATGGACTTGAGACCAGACTGACAGAGGACAGAGGGATGCATGAATGCTGGTCCAAAGCTACTGGAACAAAGCGCTAGTTGATGATGTGTCTTTGTGTATGTCTGTGTAGACCCTTGTTTCTTAATAAGTATGTTCTTGGGGCAAATAATGTGTGGTCTCATGCTTCTTTCATAGATTGTCTTCACATAAAGGATGCTTTGTTTGTTTTTCTTTCTGCTTTAATCCTGATTGCGCTTCTATTCACATTGATGTGTACAAGCTGCTTCAGTGAATTTGTGTGATAATGTCTGCTGTTTATTTTGTGGAGACGTTTTATCCAAAGCGATTTACATTCATAGATGTAAGCTTGTTTCATTTGGTTTGCCTGGGAGTTGAGCCTACCATCCTGGCATTGCAAGCACCATGCTGTAATAATGTTTTCTACAAATGGAAAACAAGGCTAGCAGGATACTGATGAAGGCCATAAAGGCTGCTTGACATGAACTGAAACATAAATCTGTATCCCTTTGCTTTTAAATGTTTACAAACTGCAAATCTCATTTGCAGACACTTCTGCCCAGATACACAGAAAGTATGATGGAACACTTCGTTAGGCCTTCATTAGCCGTGAAGAAATCCTGCGGCGATAGGCATTCTACCAACCAATCATCAACCGCAACAAGTTAGCCCACGTTTATTGTGCACTCAGGCACCAATGGCTAAGATCTATCACTTGCTGTGGAACAGCTGAACTCTCTCGCTAGCACTGACTGGCGGCATAACAAGACAGTTCTAGCTTCATTAAAAGTTGTTCATTATGATAAAAATGTGTTGTAGGCTAATAGCTGGTAGTATGCTGTGGCTGGCTCAGGCCAGACTGGATATAACAGAGTTGTTTGTTTACATGATGAAATGTCAGAAATGCTGCTCCATTTCATTTTGAAGGATTTTTGTTCGCTAAATTCAAAAGATGTCAAATACTTTATACAACAGTAGTATGATATGGTTCCGCTCTAACGGCCAACATTGAATGGCAGGTGTTCCCAACATATATGCGCAGTAGCCTTGGGACAAGCATAACTGGCTGCTTCTCCAGCCATTAAAAGCAGTCCAACTACTAACATTTCTGTCCACAATCCCAATACAAAGCACATCTGGCCAAAATCCTATTAGTACTGAACACTGTACCCACATAATGTAATCAACAATTACACAGCAGGGAAAATGGCATCTTCGTGAGCCTCATTCGGTAGGCCATAAAACACTAATAGCTCTGTTGGTTTTTCCTCATAAAAAGACGACAAAAGCAGAAGAACAAGGGAGAAAGGCTCAGCGTTGGTAGGAGTGATGTGTGCTATCTGTGTTTGTTCAGTTGAGTTCTATTTGCTTCCAGGCCTGTGTTGGAGTGTGACAGTGTGAAAGGTCCCTTAATAAGACATGGCACTACAGGAGTGTTGCCAGGTTTCCACAACCGCACCAAAATACAGTGCAAAAAATAACTCCAAAACAAGCCAAAATAGACACCAAAGGCGTAAAAACTGACAGTGGCCTGAGGAGGTGAAGAGAATCTGACGGGGGATCGGTTGTCTATTTGATAAATTCATGTTTATTTATTTATGCTATAATTACTTTTCTGTTTTGTTGTAACATGATTTAGCAGGCGTAAAAGAAACACCTGAGCAGAGCTTCCAGTAAACAGAAGCATCTGGTTTTCAAGCTTCGCTTCTGGATCCTCTCTGATTTCTTGAAACCAGATGGTCTTGGTTTCTGCCAGCGTGTTGGAAAGTGCTCTTGAGTTATAATAATAAAAATAATAATGTGCCAGATTGAATAATCATTTACAGTGTATTCACCCAAAGGAGCCAACTTGATGGAGCCAAGGGAGAGTCTGGGATGGTTTTGTTGAGATTAATGAACATTTATTTATTCCATCAGAGTTAATTAATGTTCATCTTAACCGTTGGGTTCACTGACCTGACTTAATGAAGGAAGGGAGACCCTAAGATGGATTTGTTGAGATGAATAAAGACGTTTTAATTCAATTAGTGTTCATCTTAAAGATGCATTCTGGGTCCTTTTTTTAACCTCCCATTTCAGGCTGGATGTCAAACCTCCTTTTTAAACCTCTCATTTCAGGCTGGATGTCAAACCTCCTTTTTAAACCTCCCATTTCAGGCTAGAAGTTGAAGCTCTATAGTACCTCAGTTAGGCACAAAATTATATTTTTGAAAGTGAGTGGTTTTGATGACACTGAGCACAAATTGGCACATACATTATATAGTACACAAATTCTGGGGGTCCGTTTTTGGCTCAACAGCTCTTTCAACCAGTGGCCAAAATTACAGACTACATATTTAACGCCTAAACTAGGACTTGACGTTATATCCACCTCTGATTGATTACTAAAGCATTTAAGCTTTACCTGCGCTCATTAAAAAAAGACAACTAGAGGATGACAGAAATCTGTCCAAGACGGACACACGCTTGTTCACTTCCACACTAACACTCAGAGGGACCCATGCTTACACACTCAAACACTCAGAGGGACACATGCTTACACACTCAAACACTCAGAGGGACACATGCTTACACACTCAAACACTCAGAGGGACACTTGCTTACACACTCAGTGGGACACACAAAGGTGCACAGTACACACAGACACACAATATGCAGTACACAGACACACAACATACAGTACACAGAGACACAACATATATTACACACAGACACACAACATACAGTACACACTGAGAAATCATACAGTACACACAACATACAGTACACACAAACACACATCATACAGTAGACAGAGACACAACCTACAGTACACACAGACACAACACACTGTACACACAGACAAAGCATACAGTACACACAACATACAGTACACACATCATACAGTAGACAGAGACACAACATACAATAGACAGAGACAAAAAATACAGTACACACAGGGCACAAAATACAGTACACACAGACACAACATACAGTACACACAGACACAACATACAGTAGACAGAAACACAGTATGCAGTAGACACAGACACAACATGCAGTAGACACAACATACAGTAGACACAACATACAGTAGACACAGACACAACATACAATAGACACAACATACAGTAGATACAGACACAACATACAGTACACACAGACACAACATGCAGTAGACACAGACACAACATTCAGTTGACACAGACACAACATACAGTAGACACAGACACAACATACATTAGACACAGACACAACATACAGTACACACAGACACAACATACAGTACACCCAGACACGACATACAATAGACACAGACACAAAGTACAGTACACACAGACACAATGTACAGTACACACAGACACAATATACAGTACACACAGACACAACATACAGTAGACACAGACACAACATACAGTAGACACAGACACAATGTACAGTACACACAGACATAACATTCAGTAGACACAGACACAACATACAGTAGACACAGACACAACATACTGATCCTACAGAACATTAAGTGTATACTTCAGTCATCTAGGGCATGAGGGGCTTCCTGGATCATTTCATACGGATTGAGGCTAGGAGACTGTCTTTGACTGTCTGTCTGTCTGTGAATCATCTACAGACCATTATAATGACTTGTACTTCAGTGTCTCTGTCTGTCTGTGAAGACATCTACAGACCACTATAATGATTTATACTGTTGTGTCTCTGTCTGTCTGTGAAGCATCTACAGACCATTATAATGACTTGTACCACTCTATCTCTGCCTGTCTACAGATCATGTGGTGTGTGAAGAAGAATTTAAGTTTGCCATGCTAGCCCTGAACTGTGTGTGTCCTGCAACCTCCACCCTCATCACCTTATTGATCCACTCTTCAAGAGGACAGTGAGTGCACACCCACTTGCATGGGCCTGCATAGTCACTTCAATAAAAGAAATATAAAAAAAAAGAAAACAATACTGGTTGCTTTTCTTTAACTGTTTTTTTAATTTCAAAATATTTTTGGTCTCAAAAAGGTGAAGCAAAAGATTATAAAATTGAATTTAATTAGTACCGTCATAGCCTCTCCACAGCAGGTATGAGATGGTTGAAGATCTAAACATGCTTCCTCCAAACATATCTCGCCAAGCCATTCCGATTCCTGTCCTGCTCACTGATCCCGCATTCCCCAACTACACATCCATTCTTGAGGTTGCATATACCTGACCTTTACACAAACACTCGGTAGATCACTGTGTCAAGGCGGTGTCATTCATACCATTGCCACGAGAAACCCCTAACAACATTCCAAAATTCACTTTTAGTTTGCGTGCACCACGAAGCGTACGCATAGTCTGCTGGTTGGTGAGACGCGCGTCGTCATCAAGGCTGATGTGCATCATTGCCACCCGTCCATTTGATATCTGTTTAATACAGCCACATGCTCAACCATTATCAACCCCCTGATCAAAACCTCTCATGGCCATGCTCTCTACGCACAGTAACCAAGCTCTCAAAGAATTAAAAAGGAATCTAATGGCCACAATTGGAGAGTTACTGAACTGGGTTGCATCTTCAAGTTTCCAAATTTACAATTTGACACCAACCCCATGCCCATAGCCTATTTTGCCAGAAATAAGTCATCACTGAGAGCAACCAACACATGTAAGCCTGAAGTTTAAATAGTACTGGCACTGGGTTGGCAGTGGGTTTAGCTTTGAATAATGTATGTTCTGAAAATATACAGTTAGGTCTGGAAATATTTGGACACTGATATAAGTTTTGTTATTTTGACTGTTTACCAAAATATATTGATGTTACAGTTAAATAAAATATGGGCTTAAATTAATATGGGCTTAAAGTTCAGGCTCTCAGCTTTAATTTGGGGGTATTCACATCCAAAATTAGGAATTAAAGCTCTTTAATATGTAGCCCCCTGTTTTTCAAGGGACCAAAAGTAATTGGACAGTTGACTCAAAAGCTGTTTCATGGACAGGTGTGGCCTATTCCTTTGTTATTTCTTCATCAATTAAGCAGGTAAAAGGTCTGGAGTTGATTCCAGGTGTGGCATTTGCATTTGGAAGCTGTTGCTGTGAACCCACAACATGCAATCAAAGGAGCTCTCAATGCAAGTGAAACAGGCCATCCTTAGGCTTAAAAAAATCCATCAGAGAGATAGCAGGAACATCAGGAGTGGTCAACAGTTTGGTACATTCGGAGAAAAAAAGAACGCACTGGTGAGCTCTGCAACACAAAAAGGCCTGGATGTCCACGCAAGACAACAGTGGTGTATGATCTTAGGATCCTTTTCATGGTAAAGAAAAACCCCTTCACAACATCCTGCCAAGTGATGGACACTCTCCAGGAGGTAGGCATATCATAATCCAAGTCTACCATAAAGAGAAGACTAAATGAGAGCAAATACATAGGGGTCATCCCAAGGTACAAACCATTCATAAGCCTCAAGAATAGAAAGGCCAGATTAGACTTTGCCAAAAACATCTAAAAAAGCCAACCCAGTTCTGGAACTGCATTTTTGGGCAGATGAAACTAAGATCAACATGTACCAGAATGATGGGAAGAGTATGGAAAAGACTTGGAACGGCTCATGATCCGAAGCGTACCACATCATCTGTAAAACATGGTAGAGGCAGTGTGATGGCATGGGCATGCATGGCTTCCAATGGCACTGGCTCACTAGTGTTTATTGATGATGTGACAGAAGACAGAAGCAACCGGATGAATTCTGAAGTGTATAGGGATATATAGTCTGCTCAGATTCAGCCAAATTCAGTGAAGTTGATTGGACGGCACTTCCCTTTACAGATGGACAATGACCCAAAACATACTGTGAAAGCAACCCAGGAGTCATTTAAGGCAAAGAAGTGGAATATTCTGCAATGGTTGAGTCAATCACCTGATCTCAACCCGATCGAGCATGCATTTCACTTGCTGAAGACCAAACTTAAGGCAGATAGACCCATGAACAAACAACAACTGAAGACAGCTGCAGTAAAGGCCTGGCAAAGCATCACAAAAGAGGAAACCCAGCGTTTGGTGATGTCCATGCATTCCAGACTTCAAACAGTCATTGCTTGCAAAGGATTCTTGACAAAGTATTAAAAAAATTACATTTTATTTATGATTATGTTAATTTGTCCAATTTCATTTGAGCCCCTGAAATAAGAGAATTGTGTATAAAAATGTTTGCATTTCCTAAACGTTTCATACAATATTTTTGTTCAACCCCTTGAATTAAAGCTGAATTCTGCACTTCAATTGCATCTCGGTTGTTTCATTTCATATCCATTGTGGTGGCGTCCAAAATTAGGAAAATTGTGTCAGTGTCCAAATATTTCTGGACCTTACTGTATCTACTGTAAAATAAGATGGTGGATGTTATGGGGCTGTTTTGCTTCCACTGGTCCTGAGTGCCTTGTTAAAGTGATAGTTCATCCAAAATTCATATTTTTCTCAAAGTCCACATACCAAAAGTTAATCCTGAAGACACATAGAGTCATTTTTTCAAATAATCCATTATTCAGCTCTGTTCCAGTCTGTAATTAGCGTTATTAACATCGTCCAAATTCATGAAAGGAAACGGTTTGTACCTCTATCGCAAATCTGCATTGCAAGCAGAAAACTACTCCAAAACACTTCAAACTACATTCAGTTATCTGTCACGGTAGCATCGATTTTTTTAAACTGTACACTGACAAAACAGCTGGCGGAATTGGCCGAATTCAAACTGGCACTAGCGAACTATTTCTTATAGCCACCATACACGGCATTCTTCAAGGGATGTGGGAGAGGAGACTTGAGGTTCCACTTGTTGCCATATCTGTAAGGTCTGTTCACAGTTCCATCCTTCAACCCCATCACCAGGACGACATATAGCCTCCAGATCCCAATCACAACGAATGCAGCACTTCTCCCAGCTCCCAATCACCGAAATACTAAGCCCGTTCAAGAGTCTGTGATAGCTTTCTAACATTCTTTGATCCTAGCATGCCTTCCATGTTTACGATTTAGCTTATCGTAGTCTGTATTATTGCTAGATTTTATGCTCTATTTTTTCTTTATATATGTCTTAATTCTTACTACGTAGATGTCGTGTGCCATATCACAAGAATTTCATTGTGCAGGATGACGCTGTGTTATTCGATAAATAAACTTTGAACTTCTGGATTTCCTTTGGATCAACTTCTACCTATTCACAGCTTGACCACGCTGTTTGCCTGCTCCCGGGGTTTTTGGTTTGAGATTAAATTCTACCCGCTCTGCAATTGGGACAATACCTCTGCCTCTCCCAAGTCATATTGTGGGAGAATCAGTGGAGCAACAACGCTAACGTACAAAGTTTGCAAGAAACATTTTACAGAGCATCGTCACACGTTCATTTAGAAGAGGACTAAAGGCGAATGCAATTCCATCAAGTTACCCAGTTCAACCTGTGGAGACAAGACAGATTATAAGTAATACTTCCGATTGCTATGTTATAATACACAAAGTACACATTGCCTCCGGATATTCTGGGCAAGTGTTGGGGATTAACGGGTTCACCATCGCCCCCATTTAGCTGCTGGCAAGCTTCTATTTGGTCAATTCAACATCTGTATATTATTGTTAGAACAAGTAAGGCTATATCCCACGAAAAAATTTCTTCCTGCTCGTATTCAGAGTCAGACATAATATATACCCTATGTATTTTCCTTTCTCTCTCAAGGAAATGAAGTATGATTGTTGTTATGGAATTTCTTGAACTAATGTACATTTTAGAAATTTCTGCTTTTCTATTCCCTGGTATGTAACTCTGGTCTTTGTGACACACGTGTCTGAATGATATCAGTGGATCATTGGGTCCTCTGACCATCTGTTAATCTGCCTAAACCAATAAGGGTATCTGTCCTTTGTTCTTCAGGAATGTGGCCGACTGTCTGAGAGTGTCTTTTACGATGCTCCCCTAGCCCCTTGGGGGAAGTAGGGGCAATTTAGGTAAACACCTGAGGACAGGATAAGGGAAGATACAACAGGGGGCAGGAAGGGATAAAGGAATAAATGTTATCTTTATAGAATGAATAAGCAGTCTTACCACACCCCTTTTTACTGTATATGCACTGAGGATTGTTCTGTGTTACTCTAGAGATGCCTCACGGTTTATTCTGTAAGCTTTGTGACTCTTCTGTCCTTGCAAGTAAATAAAAACTGCTAATTGTGCCAAGAGAATTTTGTCTCTGTACTTACTTTAGAATTACTTAAGAGTTCTTATCGATGGAATTTCCATAACACTGTCCGAGGTGAACATCAAAGACGAAATAGGTAACTTGCCTTCTAGCTAGCGAATACTATCGTTTACTGTGATGTATACAATTAATTTTCCCGAAAGAACGCGTGGATTGATACAATTGTAAACAAAACTGACCGGTAAACACAGGAAGGACCCATTTATTTGAAATGAGAATTATATTGCGAAAAATAAAACTTTATTTAAAAGAAAAAAACATTGTCATGTTCTTTGAGGTAAACAACACCACTTGTCTTTGTTTGGAGTGTTAGAGTAGTTTTCTGCTTGCAATGCAACTTTGCGAAAGCGGTATGAACCATTTTTATTCATGAATTTGGATTCATGAATTTTAGGATCACAATACATTCGGGGCTTAGCCCCACCAGGGACAGAAAGTACCCCCGGGATAGAAAGTACAGGGTTTTGAATGTACATTAGGAAAATTTCGATGTACATGCTAGCGGCCTACACATCTACATTGTCATAATGTGCGGTCGGAATTATAGATGAATAGATCAGGGCTATTTTTTATTATTATTATTTTTTGGTCAATTTGAGATCCGGGGCTATTCATAAAAGATCTGGGGCTATAGCCCCGGACGCCTAGGCCTAACGACGCCACTGATTTGGATGATGTTTACAACACTAATTACAGATTGGGACGGAGCTGAATAACGGATTGTTTAAAAAAATGTCTCTATGTGTCTTCAGGATTATCTTTTGATGAGTGGACGTTGAGACAAATATTAATTTTGGATGAACTATCCCTTTAAGGCCAATGGCATCTTGAACAAGGTACCAGGACATTGTAGCCAGAAACCTGGTTGCTTCTGCCAGGACGCTGAAACTTGGCAGCAAGTGGATGAACCCAAACACATATCCACCAAAAATGGTTAACTGACCATAAAACTCAACTCATCAGCTCTTTGCTATTACCATCTCAGTCTCTAGACTTGAAACCCATTGTAAACCTATGTTTTTTATTGAAGATGTCAGTCCATTAGTGCAGACTGAAGGATCAGATACAGAAATTATCTAAGATCCCTTCCAATGTGCTCTCTTATCTAATAATACATTCTAGTTATAGGCTTGTGGCCATTTTCTTTGAAAGGAAAGGGTGCACGAAGTACTGAAAGCACAGGTGCCAATCATTTTGACATTTAATTTTCATGACTTGAGGCGTGTCATTTTGGCTGATTCCCTTCAATTATTAATGAAGTACAATAATTTCCATATGTTAGAAAATTACAATGTAGCTCATAACTTATGTTTATATTATACAGCCTTTTTTGATCATGTTTATCAAGAGTCCAATCATTTTGGAGGTATCTGTAAACACATGCATATAAACCAGCATGTGCATGCAGACACACACATACACGCACATCCTTCCGTGGCCATAGGTGGTAGAAAAAACTGTTAGTAAAGAATGGCCTTTGGCTTGACAATTGAATTGAATTGTACACAGCAGGTTAATCATGGCCTAAAATTAAATCTGACACAGCCCTCTTTCCTTTCAGAACAGCATCTCCAGAGGCCTTCAGGCAACGTGCAGGAGGCTTCCAAACCCTCAACAGGTCAGTGTATGTTTGTCCTCCTAAACCCACTGCCAGTCCCCACACCAACCTCCTGTACCCATTGCAACTCCCCACCCTGACCTCCTAAACCCACTAACAGTTCTGCATCCCAACCTCCTAAACCCACAGCTTTGTCCCTCCTGCTAAGATACTACACTTCCTCCCCAGTTACTTTACACACAGGTGTTTGGAGGGCACTAGATAGCTGATTGGCACAAGTGGTCACCTCGGTCATCTGAAAACAAGCGCAGTAACATGGGCATCCATTATAGCCGTGTGGATACACAAACCCTAAAGCTATAGGGACATCATCATGTAACCTTGTTTTACTTGAATTTTAGCAGGCAGGTCAGTTACGAACAACATCTCATTTCCAGTGACGACTTGGCAGGAAGCGCAAGGCCTCCTGATGGTCATACTGCCCTATCCATCCTTCCATTTTTCACCTCCACCCACTCAAGGCTTCCTTTCTAAAGGCTGTCAGTGAACACTTACTCAGTGTGCTGTACTGCTGTATCCCTCCGACAGTAACTCTGTGTTTGTGTGCGCTGATTGAGTTATTGATTGGTTCCTGACAGAGGCATAAAACGTTAACACAGATTTTGAGATGACGTGTCTTTGACGTGATGTCTGTGCTGACTGGTCAACTATCTAAAAGGTCAACTCATGTCCCACCATGACTAATCAATCCCCTGAAATCTGTCTCAGGGAGGGCGGGGCCTGCTCAGCAGACCAGTGGCAGCGAACCTATCGCCGCTGCTCGGCCAATGAGGTGCATCACATTCGTCTGGAGGAGAGCAAGTTCTTTGGCGAGTACCAGGGGAAGAGCTTCACCTTTGCTTCCTTCCACGCACATAAGAAGTGAGTGAAAAGGCAAGATGCATACAAACACCAGCTGACACAGACATGAACACACACTTCCTTTATCTGCCCGTGTCCTTCGTTTTGAAGGTATGGCGTGTGTCTGATCGGCGTACGGAGGCTGGACACCGCCAACATTCTGCTGAACCCAGGTCCCTGTCACATCATGGGTGGTTCTGACACCTGTTTCTACATCAATATCTCCAAGGAGGAGAACTCAGCGTTTGTCAGGGGCCACAGGGAGCCCACCCGCGGGGGGACCAGGGGCGGTGACAGGGGAGTAGGGCCCCAGACCATCTACCATGGACTCACCAGACTTCCAGTCCACAGCATCATCGCCAGCATGGGTCTGTCCATCGCTGACACAGCTACACTCAGATCAATGCACCTTCTCATCAGACCAGTCAGATATGCTCAGATCAATGCACTGACGTTTCTCGTCAGACCAGTCTGACTCACTGTCTGGTATCATACCTGGAATCGTATCCATCCACGTCAAAGGTAGCCTGGCAGAGCCAACTGATCCCTGAGCTTACGTTAAACGCTTCCTGGATAAGCCTGCAGGAGGAGGTGGCAGCACCAGGCTATGTAAACCGCACCATTCATTACATTTTTACATTAAGAGGCACAACAGGTCGATGTAAGGGGCCTCACAGTTGTAAGAGAAATCAAACCATCTGACAGTAAGTCTATCGATAAAATCCTCTGACAACTGAGGGAAATGTCAAGTGTAAATATAGCTAGCGTGTAAATTCCCTTTTGTTTTAGGGACGTTACTCAACTGCATCCCCTGGTGGAGAGCGCCAGGACTTCTGCTTCTCAAAGTTTTATCACAAAGCCAACTAGGACTGATTCTAGATCATTCATTGCCCTGTGAGGCTTTAACTGCATATGTGTCCGTTTTTTTCCTAGGGCACACGTTTAACTCTGGACACTTGTCTAGGTCACATTCTGCTATGGCTGTGGCCTGGTCACTGACAGTCAGTGTGGTTGTGTATGTTCTCTGTCCCCTGTAGGCACCGTGGCCATTGACCTGCAGGACTCTGGCGACAGCAGCCCAAAAGGCCAGGGTCATGGGGGTGGGGGCAGGAGCAGCCGGTCAGAGGGGGGGTCGGCAGGGGTCAACACCCTGGCGCTTCCAGCCACGGCAGACTCGGCCGAGGAGAGACGCCACAGCATCGCCCCAGTGTTGGAGCTGGTGGACGGGGTGAACTCGCCAACGTTTGATCTGCTGGGAGACCAATCAGAGGACGAGGGCGGGGACGAGGGGAAGGAGGAGAACGAGAAGGGCCAATGGTGGGGCGGACACTGCGAGTCAGTATTTAGAAGTTGTCAGGGGTCCATTGTTGTTTTGAATTAGTGGATTTTTGTCCTGCCGTGTTGTGCCCTAATACGTAAGTGTAAACGTGCGTGTGTGTGCATGTGTGGCAGG
>JACXGI010002128.1:23185-78507 GCA_016801175.1 Esox masquinongy
CATCTTTAATTACTGCCCCATCTTCAGTTACTGCCCCATCTTCAATTACTGCCCCATCTTCAATTACTGCCCCATCTTTAATTACTGCTCCATCTTTAATTACCCCGTTGATATTATTACATCGATGGAGGATTTTTAATGATGATGATAGTCTTGAACTTTTTTTAATCCATTCCAAAGCATTTCCTGTTTTAATTCCGTCTCCTACAGGTCTGTGAACACGTTCCATTTGAAGACGCTCGGTCCTATGGTTTTAAGAATAAGCTGATCATCGTGTCAGCGGAGAGCGCAGGGAACGGCCTGTACAACTTCATCGCACCCCTGAGAGCCTACTATCGCCCCAGGAAGGAGCTCAACCCCATTGTGCTGCTACTGGAGACCATGTGAGTGGAAACAGATAGACCACAGGAAACCACAGAACATAGATTATTGTATCTTGACTGTGGAAACGCTGGAGGTGAGCACTCTTCAGACTGCAGGGGAAACAGAGAGATTATATCACATTAGACAACCAATTTAAAAGTAGTCATGTTATATTCAGAATTTGCAAAACGTATGTAAAAAAAAAAAAAGTGTGTGCCTGGTGTAGCTCTAATGCACTGCTTTTTTGATGACATCATAAATTAATCAAATACGCCAGAGTATCTGAGCGCAGTGGAGCTGGAGAGGAGCGAGCAACTGAGTGCCTGTAATTGGTTAGACACGGAGCCGTTTAAAAAAACGTTTGAGTGGCAGCTATCTGTCACAGTTTGGTTCCAGGTACGGCTCAGCTGTGAGCTCTGGTCACGTTCTGGCAGCATATCTCATTTCCTTAATCTCCCTTTAGATTTAGGCATAGCTTTTCCACATGCTGTTGAAATGTTGACTGCTTCTTCTCACATAGCCTACTTCAAAAGCAAGGTTCTGTGGCAGGTCTAAACGCTCAACTCAAATGCTCACTTACTGTGGCCTGAGCTTCGGGCGGACATTTTCAGAGAAAACAGTAGGCTACTGACACAGAATAATATGGCCAACAGCAACACCAACCATATTCATCACTATTTGTTCCTATTACAAACATATTTGATCAAGTTTAGTTCACAAAGTTGCTAGTGTTCCAAAGTTTAAATTCAGTGCTGTCACCCAGTCGCATAAGGTCACTGAAAAATACTGATGAGTGGTCTAGCCTTATAAGGTCATGTACTGTACCCAGCCAAGCCAGAGTGGCCTCACCTCAGAGTCTGTCTCATTTTTAGGTTTCTTCCTAGTTCGCAACTCTACTAGGTAGTTTTTCCTGGCCACTGTGCTTTCATTTCTCGTTGTTGCTTGCTCTTTGTGTGTCCATTTAAGGACTTTGTGAAACATGCTAATGTTAAAAGGGCTTTAGAAAATACATTTGATTGCTTGATTGATTGACCAGCTAATAGCAATCAAGCTGAAACACACAGAGTGCCATATAACAATAACTTGCAAACATAACCTAATTTTGAACAGTAAAGTTTTAAAAATTGTGAGTGGCCTCCAAAGTCAGTGATCTCAAAAGTGTGGTCAGAAATAGGATACAGCTTGCAAGCACCACCCTGAACACCATCCCTTTTCCGTGTAAAACGGTCCAATCCATTACAAAAAAACTTGTTGGATACTACTCTCATTCCAAAATACTAGTCTAATGAAGTTGAATTCTCTTGTATACTAAATGTGTACTAAATGCGTTCACCATTGCCCCTTGTAGTTGTCCCAAATGTGACATGTCATAGTAATGTCAGTGTCCCATATATAAGTGTACCGTGCTTTTACTGGTCTAAAACACCAGGCTGACTTCACATAATCTAAAAATATAACCGTTGTTTACACCCCTTACACAAACCTAGTAGGGGCACATTATAGTGGGATCCAATAAAACGACGATAAAATGCTGAGTCACTGACATGAAGTGCTTTGTTATCCCACTTTTCTGTGCGCACAGCAGCAAGAACACCATATGTTCTCAAGTAGCCCGAGTTCAAGTTCTGTTTGTGCTGTCTTTCCAACTCCCACGGTGATTGGCCATGTAACCATAATAATAATAGAATGAAAGGTGTAGTACAAGGAACATAGTAGGAGATGAGCGTTATAGGAGTTGGCATTACATCACAACCGATGTGGTACCCAGGCGCTGCAGGGGGGCCTGGCCTGTGTGTTTCTTGTGTTGCACTAGTTCTTTTCTGCCACTGTATTGAGGCTCCTTGTAATCCAAGTGTTGTGATTGATTCAGACCTGAGCCAGACTTCCTGGAGGCTATCTGCTGGTTCCCCATGGTGTTCTACACAGTGGGCTCCATCGACAAGTAAGAGAGTCCTTCTCAGTACCCAACGCTCTGCTCTGTGTTTTACTCCTACACTAATCTTTTCTTCGCCTCATTTATACTGACTCTGTGGATGGACTTTGTTTTGGTCGGTGTATTGCGTCAGTCTATCAGTCCCTCTGTTCACTGTATTCTTAGATGTTTCTCTATATTTCAACAGCTGCATATGTCAGTTCTTTTAATGTCAATACTTGATGAGATGCGTTAGTAGTTCTGTAATTCCAGTCATCTTCCCAATCATCTTCATGTCTTTCTCTATCCATCGCTTTCTCTCTATCTCTTTCTCTCTGTATCTGTCTCTATCTGTCTCTGTTTTTTCTCTATGTATCTTTCTGTATCACCCTTGGTCCCTCTCAAGCCTGGACAGTCTGCTGCGTTGCGGGGTCACATTTGCTGACACCATGGTGGTGGTTGACAAGGAGAGTTCCATGATTGCGGAGGAGGATTACATGGCAGACGCTAAGACCATTGTGAATGTCCAGACCCTTTTTAGGTGTGCCGATCAACCATTACACAACCATATCTGAGCACAGACAACCATGTCTAACTCCACATAACAAATACATAATCATCTCTAACTACGCACCACAACCATTACCCAACTATACCTAAGCACGGACAACCATGTCTAACTCCACATAACAAATACATAATGATCTCTAATTACCACAACCATTACACAACCATCAGTAATGTCCGACGACCATTACACAAACATGCCTAAACGCACAAAACCATTACACAACCATCTGTAAAGACCAACAACTAGTATACAACTATATCTGCATTGCAACATTAAAAATTGCAGTTCAATTTTTGGCGTACATCCAATGATATTTAATTCTACATTCTGTGTGCATTCTATGTACATATCCAGTCTCTTGTCTTTTTTATCTGCTCAGACTGTTTCCAGCTCTCAGCATCATCACTGAGCTCACCCACCCAGCCAACATGCGCTTCATGCAGTTCAAAGTCAAAGACCACTACTCCCTGACTCTCTCCAAGCTGGAGAAGGTAACATTGTGTTTTCCTACTCTGTGGTGAGTCAGACCATCTTTGTCAGACAATCTAATGATGGCTCTTTTAGAACAGTCAATACAAAGTGGCACTCCATTACTGTAATGCTTTTTACGTTTTCCCCTCTCTCTCTCTCTCTCTCTCTATCCCTGTCTTTTACATTGTCTCTCTCTCACGCTGTCTCTCTCTCTCTCTCTCCACATCTTCCTGTGTGTGGTTATCTCGTAGAAGGAGAAAGAGAAGGGCTCCAACCTGGTGTTCATGTTCCGCCTGCCCTTCGCTGCTGGGAAGGTGTTCAGCGTCAGCATGCTGGACACTCTACTGTACCAGGTTTGTCCGAACAGTCAACTCACCGTATTTTCCCTATTTGAACAGATCTGATTTTGTCTCTTACGCCAGAGGAAAAGGTTTACAGCCTCTGTTATCTTTTCCACATGTGCAGATTACTGCTGTACTTGCCGAGGTCAGGCCACTTAGGTAGTATCATTTCGTAACAGGCTACACCTGACACCCATGCTAGTGCTGATGACATAACAGTAATAGGACTTTATTTCCAAAAATGACACTGCCTGCAGAGAGGACCCTCATGAACCTCTACAGATACATCACACAGTCTCCGGCTGCATCGCCATCTGGCACCGCAACTGTTTATCCTGTAAATCCTATGTCCCCTCAGATGCGTGGTGGTGTCAACCAAGCACACCACCGGGGGGCGCACTTCCTGCCCTCCAGGACCTTTCCTCCACACAGTGGTACAGAGCGTTGTGAGGAAAATCATGGACCTCAGCCACCCAAGCTGTTCTCACTGCTACAATCTAGTAGACAGAGATACTTCAGGAGCATCATATCCAGGACTAAGAGAGTAATTCTGTCAGCCCCAAGGCCATCAGACTGTTGTCACCTATCTGCCCTACCCCAGATTAGAAGGAATCTGTACCTTAAAAGCCTTTTGCACACACACTCCAACAAAACATACTAACTCATGGGAGTCAAACTCATTTTGCCTCAGGTTCCTCATTCAGTCAGAAATGAGGTCTGGGGGGAAGGCATGCTGGTCATTTCATATAGCCTGTCTAGAGTCTAGAAAACTGTTAATGGACAGTCTGGATTATATTTCCATGGTCATTAATGAACTGGACATGGTAGGAACGTACACCGATCAGCCATAGCATTATGACCACTGACAGGTGAAGTGAATAACACTGATAATCTCATTATCATGGCACCTGTCAGTGGGTGGGATATATTAGGCAGCAAGTGGACATTCTGTCCTCAAAGTTGATGTGTTAGAAGCAGGAAAAATGGGCAAGCATAAGGATCAGAACGACTTTGACCATGGGCAAATTGTGATGTCTAGAGAACTGGGTCAGAGTATCTCCAAAACTGCAGGCCTTTTGGGGTGTTCCTGGTCTGCAGTGGTCAGTACCTATCAAAAGTGGTCCAAGGAAGGAAAAGCAGTGAACCAGCGACAGGGTCATGGACGGCAAAGGCTTGTTGATGCACGTGGGGAGTGAAGGCTGGCCCGTGTGGTCCGATCCAACAGACGAGCTGCTGTAGCTCAAATTGCGGTAAAATTAATGCTGGTACTGATAGAAAGGTGTCAGAACACACAGTGCATCACAGTTTATTGCGTATGAGGCTGCGTAACCGCAAACCAGTCAGGGTGCCCATGCTGACCCCTGTCCACTGCCGAAAGCGTCTACAATGGGCACGTGAGCATCAGAACTAGACTATGGAGCAATGGAAGAAGGTGGCCTGGTCTGATGAATCACGTTTTCTTTTACATCATGTGGATGGCCGGGTGCGTATGCGTCGCTTACCTGGAGAACACATGGCACCAGGATGCACTATGGGAAGGAGGCAAGCCGGCAGAGGCAGCGTGATGCTTTGGGCAATGTTCTGCTGGGAAACCTTGGGTCCTGCCATTCATGTGGATGTTACTTTGACACATACCACCTACCTGAGCATTGTTGCAGACCATGTGCACCCTTTCATGGCAATAGTATTCCGTGATGGCATTGGTCTCTTTCAGCCGGATAATGCGCCCTGCCACAAAGCAAAAATGGTTCAGGAATGGTTTGAGGAACACAACAACGAGTTCAAGGTATTGACTTGGCCTCCAAATTCCCCAGGTCTCAATCCAATTGAGCATCTATGGGATGTGCTGTACAAACAGGCTCGATCCATGGAGGCCCCACCTCGCAACTTACAGGACTTTAAGGATCTGCTGCTAACGTCTTGGTGCCAGATACCACAGCACACCTTCAGAGGTCTAGTGGAGTCCATGCCTTGACGAGTCAGGGCTGTTTTGGTGGCAGAAGGGGGACCTGCACAATATTAGGCAGGTGGTCATAATGCTATGACTGATGTATGTCCATTACCATTCCTAAACAGTTTTGATTTGTTTTGTCATTTTAAAGTATTCCTGTTTTATTCCTTATTTCTGCCTCATTGTGACTGTGGAAAGGTTCAGAATTAATGTAAAACATCAAAGCCAAGTTGAAAAACACAAGGGAGACCAAGAGTGGTCTCTCTGTTGAGCTTAGATGTAAATTATGCTAAGAATAGTTTGGGGCTGAGATTAATGATCAGTATATTGGGAAACATCTAGGACCTTGTATTATGTGTAACTACATTAGTGTGGTTGTATATACTGATTACCAGTGTTCCACATTTTCCATCAAGGCCACTTTGGTGGATGAGATAATAAATGCAAGGCCACACTAAAGGCCACCAGGGGTCACCAAAAGCCCACAGGCATTGCAGTGAAGAACAGCGCCGTACAGTATATACAATACTAATACAGTTTATGAATATATGTTGAACAAAGTCATTTAAAACATTTTGAACAAAGATACATTCCAAAGTGAGGGATGGGCCAAAAATAAATACATAAATATTATTATACATTTTATTAGTGATGACTTCTCCTTGTTTTACATTCCGGAGCCAGTTTATGTTAGTGTCTGTTGTGTCCCAAATGCCTCCCTGTTATGTAGTGCTCTGCTTTTTGAAAGAATATGCACTGATTTTGACCATAGTTTATATTTGGAAGAAAACATGAAAGGTAGGTATTTATTAGATAGACCGTAACCATTACGAAAATGGATCACTCGTCTCGACGGTGAGACACATGGCCATGGCGGGCAGACAGGCATCGAGGCGTTCAGTTACTGTGCGGCGGAACGTCAGAACGGGCCTGTGACCTAAGCAACACATGCCGTTCTTGTAATGATGGTGCAGTAAGTCAGTGGTGTGAAGAACCACATCTCAGAGTTCGCTGGCTCTTGAAACAGATGGGCTTTTCTGCCGAACCGCCCCACCGGGTTCTACTCCAGTCAGCTAAGAACAACAACAGTATCTCCAGGGGGTTCTAGATCACCAATACCAGATGAATTAGGGGAGGAAAAATGGTCTGATGCACTCCGCTTCCTGTTATGTTCTGTTGATGGCAGAGTCAGGGTTTAGTGTCAGCAACGTGAGCCCACTGACCCATCCTGTCTGAGGTCAACGGTACTGGCTGGCGGTGGTGGTGTCATGGTGTGGGGAATGATATCCTGGCACATATTAGCTTCCTTGATACTAATTGAGCAGGGTTTGACCACTGCATATCTGGACATTGTTGCTGACCAGGTGCATCCCTTCATGACTACAGTTTATCCTTCATCAACTGTGGAACAATATATCATATCTTTACAGCCCCTTTGTACATACAATATTTAACCATGTTTTGTGTGTTATCACCAGTCTTTTGTGAAGGACTACATGATATCCATCACCAGACTGTTGTTGGGTCTAGACTCCATGCCTGGCTCAGGATTCCTCTGTGCTGTGAGTACCTCATCATCTACTCATGTCCTCAGTAGTTACTGTCGAAATGTTATACAATGTAATAGCTGTAATATTACATGATATGTATAGCATACAGTCCAGCCTTATACTGAGGTGGAAGGGACGTTAGTGTAGCTGTCTGGCACTGGGGATAATGAAGGTAGAGTCTTTGGGGTCTCATAGATGAAGATAACTGAGGAGGACCTGTGGATCCGGACCTATGGTCGACTTTACCAGAAACTATGCTCCTCTACTGGGGACATCCCCATCGGCATCTATCGCACTGAAGCCCACAAGCTACCGGTCTCTGAGGTAACTGTATGGACAGAAATGTCATAATTTACAGTTATCAACGAGTCCACCATTACGAAGTGATAGTGCAGTCATAATAATATTCATTCATAGTAACAAACTCCATGACAAAATGGAAATAGCTGCTGCTTGTTATTGGTCTAAGCAGAGTGTGTCCCAGTCCCAGGTGTCCATCACAGTGGAGGACTACGAGGACACCAGAGAACCCAGGGAGCCCCTGCTGTCCCGGACAGGCCCCCACCGCAACTCCACCTCCTCCGAGCCTCCCTCCTCGTCCTCCCACTCCTCGGACCACCCCCTCCTCAGGCGGAAGAGCATGCAGTGGGCCAGGAGACTGAGCAGGAAGGGGTGTCGCGGGACGTCTGGGTCGAAGGGAGGGACGGGGAGTGCTGCGGAGAGAATCAGCCAGCAGAGACTGACCCTGTTCAGACGTTCTGAAAGACAGGAGCTGAATGCTCTGGTCCGCATGCGCATGAAACACCTTGGCCTTTCACCCAGCGGGTTCAGTGAGTGCCTTGATGTTTTAAAAGGAATGGATGTGCTGTGACGTGGGACTGCGCAGGCCTGCCTATTAGTATGGCTTAACTGTTTAGACATACTATTATGGAATGTTTTTGAATAACATACAGTTCCTGGCAATGAATTCAGTACCAGTCAAAAGTTTAGACACACCTACTACTTATTCAAGGATATTTCTTTATTTTGCCTTTGCATTGATGAAAGCTTTGCCTACTTTTGGCATTCTCTCAACCGGCTTCATGAGATAGTCACCCAGAATGCTTTTCCAACAGTCTTGAAGACGTTCCCACATATGCTGAGTATTTGTTGACTGCTTTTCCTTCACTCTTCAGTCCAACTCGTCCAGAACCTCAATCTCAGTTGTGTTGAGGTCAGCTAATTGTGGAGGCCAGATCATCTGATGTAGCACTCCATCACTTTCCTTCTTGGTCAAATAGCCCTTACGCTGACTGGATGTTTGTTTTGGGTCATTGTCTGGTTGAAGTGAGTCCCCCAACGAGCAAACAAGATGGGGTGGCGTAACACTACAGGATGCTGGTTGGGTCTACCTTGAATTCTAAATAAATAAAAGACAGTGTCGCCAGCAAAGCACCCCCACACCATCACACCTCGTCCTTCATATGCTTCACGGTGGAAACCACACATGCCGAGATCATCAGTTCACCCAGTCTGCATCAAACAAACACATGGCTGTAACCAAAAATCTCAGATTTGGACAAACCACACCAAAGGACCGATTTCCACCATTTTAATGTCCATTTGTTGTTCTGCTTTGGCCCAAGCAAGTGTCTTATCCTTATGTGTCTCCTTCAGTAGTGGTTTCTTTGCCGCTATTTGACCAAGGCTGCTATTTGAAGGCCTGATTTCACACAGTCTCCTCTGTACAGTTGATGTTGAGATGTGCCTGTTACTTGAACTCTGTGAAGCATTAATTTTGTCTGCAATCTGAAGTGCGGTTAATTGCTGATTTATGAAGCTGATAACTCTAATTATCTTATCCTCTTAAGCAGAAATCACTCTGGGTTTTCTCAGTCGACCTACACGATGAAATAACTGTTAAATACATCCACAAAATAAACCCAAGATGTATTAAATATTTATTTCTTGTCTTGTGTACTTCCTGCATCAGACGGAATGACAGACCAGGGCAACCGGTTGTCTTACATCCTCATCAATCCCTCTCCTGATACCAGGCTGGAACTGTATGACGTAGTGTGAGTACGCAACATCCTGAGGACTCAGCCATATATACTGGTTTACAATGGTACGACTAGACAACAGCATTTATAAGCAGTACATGTATTCTTGATCTAAATGTGTCTTGGTGTGTATGACCCACCTCCAGGTACCTGATCAGGCCAGACCCCCTGTCTCTGGTGCCCAACCAGGGGGCTGGTAGGAAGGCCAGCAATTGCCGCTCCGAGGGTCACAGGTTCGACACACAGGACAGTACCCATTTGTGAGTGTAGCCGACAGAACTCACCAGCATAGCGGGAGATTGGAGGAAAAAATATATATAAATATGAGAGAGACTATTGGGGAAGGTCATGTGGTCCAGATCTACAGCTATCCCTTCTTTTTTATTCTCAAATGCATGGACTTTTTCTACAAGCTCATTTGATTTCTTTATGCACCGTTTCATTTGCGATGTGGATAACTGTGGACACAGAAGTGCATTAAAAAGAACTTGTATTTGTGTATGTGCATGTATTATACGTATGTATGTTAAGAGACAGACACTGCAAATGTATGGACAGCCAAAGGAACATATCTCCAGATGGATTTGGTGGGATAAATGATATTCTTCTGTCTGTGTCGTTGTCGTGTGTGTTGAGTCACACTTGAGATCATTCAAGGTGATTTTAGCAGAGTCAACCATGATCTATGGTTTCATAAATATATTTTGTACCTTTTTATCTGATTGTACCGTTGCTTCAGCTCTGTCAGTTCCCATGATCATCTTTCAGCCCACCAGCATCAGAGGAAGCCAAAGAGACAATGTGGATTGCCTACCATTTAGCACATTTAGAGAGCTGCCAGGCATGCGTCAATGCTTGGTAATCTGCAACACCGTTTACTGTCCTCAACCAGAAAGGGAGGCCTTGAAGAAGTGAACCTGTCCTTGTCTTCTGTGAGAATCCCTCGAAAAAAGCTAATATTCGTTTTCCTGTTCTTGTTTCTTTATGGACAGTTCTACGTAGCCAAGGACAGTCTGTCTCTGTTAACTGTTTCCCTATTACCCACATCTCCTCAACAAGCTTGCTGTTCTTTTGTCATGCATGTTGGAGAGTCATGCATGTGGAGACCAAGGACTTGCAAGCCTCATATATATTTGTTTAGCAGAGATGGCGGTGCCACAGTGTGGTCAGAATTCTGCTCAGCATCCCTGTACTTCAGTACTTCTTCTCCGTGCCATTCCAAAAGATATGAAATGTGTATATATTAAAGTCACTATACATCTACTCTTTCAATGGCTCAATTTGATTTTCAATCATTTTTTGTTTTCTATTTTTACGCTTTTTTTCTCCCCAGTATCTTCGTATCCAATTTGTTATTAACCCTTCAGGCACAGCAGAGTCAAGAGATCGGGAAATGCTTGATCCGTGACATGTTCCATCAAAAAGCCATTCTTCTCATCACACTGCTTGCTTAATCAGGAAGTCAGGGGAACCAAGTTGTCAAACGGAGAAGCCTATCAACCTCAATCAGCTTACAGGCGTCGAACCCACCACAAAGCAGGACCATCAGCCATGTGTAGCACAGCCTTGGCTTGAACTCGGGCTGTAATTGCTCATCATTGCGCCACTTTTTGAGGGCCCACCCTCAAATGAGTTTTCAAAGTTATTATTATACTCACACAGAAGCTGGGCTTTGCTGGCATGTCAGTGTACCTTATTCCACCAGTTGGGGCTTGCAGTGAACATATTCTGGGTTTGGTGCATGACTGTTCTGAAAATAATGAATATAAATAGAGGTATCTACCTACCCGTGTTAGTCATCCCATTGTCTGACACCGCAGTGCTTTCAACTGGTTTCACCCATCTCATCTCACAGGGCAATCTATTGTCCAGACTCACCTTTCATTTTTCTGCAAAGTGCAATATGAGTCATACTCTAATATTGTCACCATCAAAAAAGCCCTTAATGGTGTCCTATGCCCTCATGTTAACCTCCCACTCCCTTGTGTGTGTGTGTGCATGCATGCTTGCATGTGTTTCTGACTGGTCCCCAAACTGTGCTTGACAAGGTTTGATAGATAATGTTGGCTAATGTGGACATTTTTCCAGTCCCCATTTTGAAAAATGCAATTTTTCGGTGTTTAGGTTGAGGGTGAAAGTTATAATTTGGGATTAGTGTTAGGCATTACCAGTTAGTTTAAGGGTTATGGTTAGGCATTAAGGGTAGGTTTGGTTTAGTCATATGTTAGGTTTTTGAAACCTAACATCAAGTGTCCATTATATAAATAATGATTGTCTTGACATCAGAGGCCAGTTTGATGGGTATGTAGGGAGAAACAGTCTGAACCCGCCCCTTCTAGAATGTTCTAATACATGCACAAACTATTCATGTGACAAAAACATCGTTGTTATTATGACTTATTAAAATGATTTATAGATGATCCCTTGTTGTATGTAAGGAAGCATACTACAAACACACCGCCCTATCACACAATACAGCTATGTCCTTGTGAACAGCTGCAGGGTCAGTGAGAGGTCAATCAACCATATCACATGACATGCAGTGTCATGGTGTATCTATCACCCTTCTTTCAGGGTTCAGAAATACCGAGCTGGAAAATTCCACTTCTGTCCCTTAAGTGTCCATTGTATACTGATCGCATCCACACCCCGATCAGCACTCACACTTTTTCTTTACCCTTATTTTACTGGGTAAGTTGATTAACAACACAATCTCATTTACAGTGACAACTAGGGTGAAATTAGGGTTAACTACCTTGGACAGGGACATATTGGTAGACTTTCCACCTTATCAATGATTTGATCTAACAACCTTTTGGTTAGTTGTCAGACAATCCATTGATAGCCGCATGAACAAAAGTACTACCTTCTATACATAATAGAATGTGGACTTCATATGGAGGCTATAGAAGAAACAGAGTCTGTTCAACATTAGTGGCCCCATGAACGTCATGGGTGAGAGCAACAGAATCTCACATGATTACATTTGATTTTTTTACCATTTTTTTGCCACATCTTTTGTGATACACAATTTGTGATTAAGGACCGGCTTCATGGCAGCAATTCCTAGCGGACTCTGTGGAGTCGATGTTGAGATATGTGTCTTCTGAAGCATTCAGGTGTCCTTCTGATTATCACACTGCTTGGTCAACCAGGAAGTTAATATTAGAATCCTTACAGGCCATTTATCGAGCTCACAGGGGCCCAAGTCGCCACAAGGAGTCACTAGAGCACAGTAAGTCAACCATATTTGGCACTTCCCCCCCAAACATAGACGCTGCTGGCCAAACACTCTAGCCTCCTTGACAATCATCAAGAATATGCACTCCTTCCCAGCCATGTTGATTCTTTATGTTATAAACTTAGTTTAAATGTAGGTTATGTTTTTACTCCATACTTGTATATTACTGTCTTGCTCTATTTTGTTTGGACTTTGCGAAGAGTAGATGTTGCGAAGAGTAGAAATCTCCAACCACTTCAGCAAAGTAAACTGTCCTGTGTTACCCTGCCTATTATTACAGATCCTCTCCCATCATTTTATTTTCCTTGAGGGTTAGCCCATGCCAGTGGAGGCTGGTGTCACATTAAATCAAAGGACAGGCTTGTTGTAATAGCTTATGTGGACTTAAAGGGGAACAAAAGTCACACTTCCTTAATCGCTGTATTGCTGTAAGGACTTTCAAATCAAACCATGACTAGCAACAGGATTATGACACATATTTTATGACAATATTCTTCGCTGTTCAGACTTCTTATTTAACACTTAATACGCCTTGAAATGTGCTTTATCACCTGCACAACAGAACTGCAGCTTGCCAGCTCCTTGCATATGTAGCAAAGTGTATCTCTGCCACATATTCAGAACAGAACACCATTCTAAAAACCTAAATATACTGTACATCCAATAAACATAAATAAAACCAAGCAGCATTCCATTTCATTTTATTCAATGACAAACTGTGAAATGTTTCGGATTGTATGGAATATCTTTATTCATCTTGCACATGCTATGTGATGAACGCAATCTTATTTCTTCTGAAAAGATCATAAATATTTTTTAAACACACACTGTGCCAAGTGGTTAACAAGACTTATGTGGCTTGTGGCTGGATGCGTGTGTGTACTGAATGTTCAAGTAGCACTGTCTTTGAATGATGCTGTAGGAACTCATCACCAGGTGGCGCTGTTCCACACTGCCACTTTGACAGGACAAATCTTCAGAGGGCCAGGGTTGTTGCCGTTGATGTTGGCCCCAGGGCAGAAGAAGGGGAACATCCTCTCATTGAAGAAGTCGTTGAAGGTGTAGATGGACGTCATGTTAACAGGGTTGGAGAAGTCTACCTGCCCACAGTCATAGTCCAGCTGCACCCGGACCCTCTCCATCTTCCCTGGCAGCTTTAGAGGGGTGTGTGGCCGGGTCATGGCCATGTACTCGCCCTCACTGTGGGAGATCATCCAGAAGCCGACCTCGGGGCAACCTGAGATCTGGCCCTTCCTGTTGACGGACTCCTTGACCACGCCCAGCATCCAGTCATCCTTATCCCCAACCTCCACCTCCCAGGCGTGGCGGCCAGACGTGAAGCCCTCAGAGCCCAGGAGAAACACAAAGTGGTCGAAACGCTCTGGGTTGTCTGGGAGCTCCTGCACATGACCACTGTTGCTCACACTGGTCAGGTGCTTGTTCAGAGAGAGCCAGGAGTAGGCCGTGTTGGGGTCCAGAGTCACAGGAGCTAGGTAGGAAACAGAAATACTACTTATAAGTCGGTATGCAGAGTTTGTAACAGATACATGTCACAGATTACAAAAAACATTAACAGTAATACGTTAGGTTACCAGCTAAAATATTGTAATCGGATTACAGATACTTTAGAAAAAATGTATGATTACTTTTTGGATTACTTCAGTTGAAGTAATCCAAAAGGTGCGCAAAATAATTATGACACGTTGCATGTTTGATTTTTGAACACCAATAACAATTGCACACCTCGGTTGTGCATGATCATCGGATGCGTAAAGAGGTTAGCATAACCAGGTTAGTGACAAATGAAGCGCTAGTTTAATTTTCTCCGTTTTTGGCTAATAAAAACAGTATGTCTACAATAATATTATGTCTACAATAATATTAGCCGACCCATATTAAATGTGATTTAGTAATCTGATATCGACGTGTCTTTCCCAGGACAATGATAGGCGATATCTGGTGTTTTTGCCGGACCGCGTAAGCGGAGCTGGCCAAGAAGAGTGAATGTCTCCGACCGATCGACCAAAAAAGCAAATTATGCATTTGGCTTTGTTCCGGATATATAAAAACTTTGCTGCTGCGTTATATTAAGCCTAAAATAAAACTGTTCACGGGTATGTTGCGACTATTTCTGGTGGATTTTCGAAGTACACATCCGTGCATGCTTTCTGGGTCAGGATAGACAAAAACTTTGCTGGCTACAACCTTCAGTAGCTACTTTATAGTAAGCCTAAAATAACACTGTTTCTGTTGCGACTATTTCTGGCGGATATTCAAAGTACGCATCCGTGCATGATTTTTGGGGTAATATATGCTAGATAAAAACCCCTTGGGCAGTAAAAGAGTAGGGGTTTCCACGATTCGCTCATCTGACGAAAAAGTCAGTTATCGTCACCTATACTGATTGTTGTTGTATCAATGTCATTCACGAATGAAAGGAAAACGAACGTTTTTGCGCCATTGAAATAGCTTTGGCTGTGTTAAGTTCAAGTAGTAAGTTAGATACTAGTAAGCCTATTACTGGCTAATAAGCCGTTAAAACGGTATAGCATCGTGTTGTGGTGTAGTGGTTAAAGACACCACCGCTTAGGTGGGAGACGCGGGTGTGAAAATAGTCTAATGTGCGACTTGTCCGTTCCTGCACTTGTTTTATCCCAAGTCAAGCGCTGGTTCAGTTGGTTATATTCCTACATGTCTTCAAATGCCTCTTAATATGAAAGTAATCTAAAGTAATCCAGTTACGTTACTGAGATGCTATACCGTCACTGAACAAAGGTACAGCATCGTGATGTAGTGGTTATAGACACTACCGTGTCTAATGTGCGACTTGTCCGTTCCTGCACTTATTTTATCCCAAGTCAAGCGCTGGTTCAGTTGGTCATATTCCTACTTGTCTTCAAATGCCTCTTAATATAAAAGTAATCCGATTACGTTACTGAGTTGGGTAATCGTTACTGATTACAAACATGGACAGGTAACTTGTAACTGTAACGGATTACATTTAAACTACCCAACCCTGTGGGTATGTACTACAACATCATCAAGTAGGCCTACTTCTATCAAAGTTAGCAGATGTTTACCAGTTAATTCACTAACAGCAAGCTACGTTATACATTTGATTTACCCAAACAAACCACAGGTAACACAGGTGTAACAGAGTACGTACTGTACTCCACCATCCCCATCATCTTCTCCCAGACCTTGTACTTGAGGGAGCCCAGATGCTTGGCCACATTTATCAGAGCACCTGAGATCTTCTCTGGACTCTTCTGAGCTATCTGAGCTCTGCAATAACATAACGGTCAGTCACTTCTAGTTTCAGTTTGGTACATTTTATTAGCTTATTTCAGCTACTCTAAACACATACCTTTTCTTGGTGGTGCTGTAGTTCTGCAATGAGGGAAAGAACACTTTACTTTTTTTTTCCTTTTCATACTTCACACTAGTTTGTCTAATGGTTTTTAAAAGTTTCTTGTCACCTGAAGGAAAAGAGCATCACTTGATTCTATCTCATTGTCAATTGCGATGATGACGTGAGAGAGGGTGAGGATATCTCTGGTTATGGCCTCAGTATTCTTCTTCACTAGATGTCTCTTCTGCTCATCTTCCTCCTGTAGGACAGCTATCCTGGATTCCTCCTCCTTGTGCAGAAACTGCCTGAGCTCCTCAAACTCCTCTCTGATGCTTTTTTCTGTCTGCTGGGTCTGGTTCTGGGAAAACAGGAGAAATGGTAAATAGAGAGAGCAATGTTTTCACAACACTAGTACCGGGGAACACAACGGCAGACCCATTTTGTCAGAGTGTTGTTTCGGTATGCAGTCACTGAGATTAAAGTCTCTTACAACCTACATATTGGAGGTCCCATTTCTGATTTGTGCAATAAATTCACTCCAAAATAACCTAATTGTCCCTCAAGGTGAAATGAATTGTTCAATGACCAGGCAGTACTGCTTGCGTTTATAGACTTGAGCCCTAACAGTGTGTCAACTAAACATCAATCGGTGTTGCTATCTGCTGACGTCCCAAGGGGTTTCAGACACCGTCTCTGTTGATACCTTGATGTGCACAGTTGTGTCATCACACTTTTGCTTGGCTTCATAGAGGCCACGGAGGCTCTTCTTTAGAGGGATCAATTCTCTCTTTATTTCTTCCTATGGAAAAGAGATGACCAGCGAAACAGAAACAGAGAGATTGAGAACTATTAAGAGTCACTGCTGGGCAGGGTATAAGAGCTTAGCTTAAGAAAAGCCAAGAAGCAAAAATCAATGACTCCAGCTGGCTTTATCTTTAATTGCTGTTGTAAAATTTGGCACATGAATAACGTTTCACAACTTATGAATGATTGTTGTTTCATACTTTTCCTAATACAAGCTGGATTAAGAATAAATGTTCAATGTATGGCCAATATAAAGTAGTATATCCGAATAGAAATATACGTGAATTAAAAACACTTTATTACAGAACAACACTTAGGACAATATTAAAGCTAAGTTACTCAACCATTCCCAACTGAACGATATGAGAAAAGCCATTGTAACCTTGAGCTCCTGGGCCCCTT
The DNA here is from genome assembly GCA_016801175.1 of Esox masquinongy. Classification (NCBI taxonomy): domain Eukaryota; kingdom Metazoa; phylum Chordata; class Actinopteri; order Esociformes; family Esocidae; genus Esox; species Esox masquinongy. The sequence continues at coordinate 40,186 of JACXGI010002128.1, forward strand.
CCTCCAGTGGTATGACTCTGTGGCCCTGGTGCCTCCTGGACGTGTGACACACACAGCAGAGCACCTCGGCATCGTCCTGGCAGAACAGCTTCAGGACTTCCGCGTGGCTGGGGCATTTGGCCTCCACCGTCACCGGGACGGGCTCCCAGACCGCCGCCCCGCTCGACTCATCCCGGATCCTCTGCTTCCTCAGGAAGGTGTCGGCCACATTCTTCAGAGCCAGGCTCACCGTGGGCTCCGTCAGGGAGCACTTCACACGGCACACCGGACACTCACGCCTTGCCTTCTTCTGGTTCCAGAACAGCTGCAGACAGGCCCGGCAGAAGCTGTGGCTACACTTGAGCACCACGGGGTACCGGAAGATCTCGCAGCAAACAGGGCAGGTTAGATCATCCTCCAGCACGGAAGCCGAGTGAGAGGTCACGGCCCGGGGCCGCAGAGCGTTCTCTGCCTTGGGGCTCTGGAGGAAAGAGGGTTTCCCAGGCTGGGAGGATGCCCGCGGGCGCAGCGCCATAACCGGCACCTGGACTACAGTTAGAGGGCTGCTGTGGCGAATTCCAGAGAAGGAAATGTCTTTCAGGAGTGCTGTAACATCTAGTCTTTCCTGAGGAAAGTTCTTCGTCAGCTTTCTCTAATCAAGGAAAACACTGGACTGACTGCTAAGGACAACACGAACAGAGTAAATGAGGGACATAAGAATCATAGCCGCCTTGAACCTGTAGAACAGGTACTGCTCCGCCCCCCTTTAATGGCTGTATCTGCCCATAACAGAGTTCTTAGAAACAAGTGATCAGCTAAACTCAGCCCAGCTGACCTCCATCAGTCAGACCACTTGTTTCAGAGAAAGCTTGAGAGGTGGAAGTGTCATGTGTGGATAAAGTCTGGAGCACCAGGTGCTACACTGGGAGTAGGAGACCTGTTTGCAGTAAACAAACATGGCTGTTTTGGGGATGCAGGCAGTTTAAGGTTGACCATGTAATAAACTATGAGAACGTGGGATTGTCAGAAGATATCTCACATCACAAGTATATAGTTAGGTCTGGAAATATTTGGACACTGACAATTTTCATAATTTTGGCTCTGTACGCTACCATAATGGATTTGAAATGAAACAACCGAGATGCAATTGAAGTGCAGACTTTCAGCTTTATTTCAAGGGGTTAAATCAACTTCGCTGAATTTGGTTGAATCTGAGCAGACAATGTCCCTACACTCTTCAGAATTAATTTGGCTGCTTCTGTCACATCAATAAACACTAGTGACCCAGTGCCATTGGAAGCCATGCATGCCCATGCCATCACACTGCCTCCACTGTGTTTTACAGATGATGTGGTATGCTTTGGATCATGAGCCGTACCAAGCCTTCTCCATACTTTTTCTTCTCATCATTCTGGTACAGGTTGATCTTAGTTTCATCTGTCCAAAGAATGCTGTTCCAGAACTGGGCTGGCTTTTTTTAAACTGTTTTTTGGCAAAGTCTAATCTGCCTTTTCTATTCTTGAGGCTTATGAATAGTTTACACCTTCTGGTGAACCCTCTGTATTTGTTCTCGTGAAGTCTTCTCTTTATAGTAGACTTAGATAATGATATGCCTACCTCCTGGAGAGTATTCTTCACTTGGCTGGATGTTGTGAAGGAGTTTTTCTTTACCATGGAAAGGATCCTACGATCATCCACCACTGTTGTCTTCGGTGGACGTCCAGGCCATTTTGTGTTGCAGAGCCCACCAGCGAGTTCTTTTTTTTTCTCAGAATGTACCAAACGGTTGATTTGGCCACTCCTAATGTTCCTGCTATCTCTCTGATGGGTTTTGTTTTTGCAGCCTAAGGATGGCCTGTTTCACTTGCATTGACAACTCCTTTGACCATATGTTGTGGGTTCCCCTGCAACAGCTTCCAAATACAAATGCCAAATCAACTCCAGACCTTTTACCTGCTTAACTGATGAGGAAAAAATGAAGGAATAGCCCACACCTGTCCATGAAACAGCTTTTGAGTTAATTGTCCAATTACTTTTGTTCCCATGAAAATGAGGGGGCTACAAATTAAAGAGCTGTAATTCCTACACCCTTCCTCCAATTTGGATGTGACCCATGGTATATTACCGAATTGTCCTGGCGTTGAGGTTGTAATTGAGCAATTTGTTGCATGCATTTTTTAAGAGGTGTGAATGGGAAATGAGAGCTCACCTGCACGCTAACAAATATCCACATCAACCTAGAAACCAACACTCCCCCACAGCACACACACAAACCTCCTGGGTCCTCCTCACAAAATATCCTCAAGGATCTGTACATATCTTTTTAATACATATTTTGTTTTTAGATTGGACATTATGAAAGTCCAAAAAATATATTTACATATGTATTTTTTTTTCAATGCCGTGGTTGTCAAACCTCTCCAGGGGACCCAAAGTTGTCGCACAATTTTGTTTTTCCCTTTAACTAGTTTACTCAAATCAATCAGATAAGTGCTTGATGATTAGCTGACAAGTTGATTCAGGTGCTAGGTAAAAAGTGTTTGACAAACACCCTCCTTTTGACCTGGAGACATTTTCCACTAAAGACAATTCTAAAATATATCCATAGATTGTTCACTGTTTTACTTTCTGTGTGCTAAAAAAAAAAAAATCAATAGATACAGTAAGAAAAATGACATGCAGGGTAGTATTTTGTGTAAGAGTCAAAAGCAAGACTTAGCGAAAAGGGACAGACACGAACGACAGCTTATTTCATAATAGTTGTCATTATTATTGCCATTATAAAGTTACATTGAAACAGTGTAATAGAGAGCTATCCAAACAATGTGTTCTCAGTGTTATTGTGTAGTATCAGTCGCATGACAGTAACCAGCTAGATATACTCCAACAGCATTGAAGAATGACAGGAAACCAATCAATCATTCACTACAAAAAGTTGATCATATACAAACCCTAATACTATGGAAATGATAACACCAAAACATGATGAAAAAAATACTGAGTAGTTATTTGTACATCTTACAATGTTTTTATAAAGAGATGATAGTTCTGCCACTAGGGTGGAGTCCAGATTCTTTCCTAAAGTAACAGTCTTGCTCCTTCATTTCATTGCACAGTTGCATAATGGTGCATTTTTCTTTCATTACTTCACAGGTCCATGATTTAAGCGTGTAAATATTTGGTTCCTTCACTTTAAGACTGTCTGGTCCCTAAAGAATGCAGTCTACGCCAAGATGTCAGTTAAAATAAGAAATTCCTCACAAACCTATTCTTATATTTAAAACAGCACATCCTTCACAACACTGCTTTAAAAAAATATCCTACAAAAAGTATTCAAAAAAGTCAAGACTTGCACTGTCCACCAATTAATAAACAGTAAACGTTGCCCTACCCTAAAATCTGGGGTAGGCTTCAATACTGGAACATAACACTGCTTTTATTTAACACTGGAGATTCCCTGACACCTGGTAAAGAAGGGGACCATTTAGGTGTTACAGTCAGACAATGTGACCTGACTGGGATGTATAGAAAGTGCAGCTTCTTTGTAAAGAACATTAACTGCACAAGTTTGTAGTTTGTGCACCACATAAAAAAATTTGAGCAAATTCTGTAGTGATAGCCTACTATACATATGTAAACCTTCAGTAGCCAAAACACTTTGTCACTAGTGACACTCCCAACTGTACGTAAAAGCAAAATAAGTCACAGATAGAAAAAAAAAAAAAAAAGAACAGCACATGCCAATAAGACTCAACAAGGGCCATGGGTTTTCCTGACCATGTGACCAGACCATAGCCCTGGTCCTGAGTAAAGGCTGCGAGTGGTCAGGTCTGATGGTGGGGAATACCTCCTGGCTTTAAGGTAACAACACCGTACAAGGGCCTGGAGTATTTTGTCTTAATACACCTCAATGCAAATATAGCACAGTACACACTGACTGCAGTCTAGTGCTTTGCACCAGTGTTACACAGAGAATAAGGGGCAGCCCAGAGAAGTAGTGCTCTTTTCCACATTGCAGTGCAAAGTAAAAACAACAAAGAATCACAGTCAAACATCAAAAGGTAGATGCATGTACGCCCGGGTCCCTCGTTACTCCCTCTGGTTGTGCTGTGGTTGGGTCTTCAGAGGAACAAGGACATTTAACATGTCCAGTGTTCGCGGCCATGTGTCAGCGCAACCACAAGACCCTGAAGACAAATAATAGCACTTGCAGTCTGAACACAACCACCTCCACGTTTCGCATTCCACAGTCTACGCCAAGGCCTGATGAGAGCCTTTTCAGCCTAATATTGTGAATACAGGTGGGGTCACAGAGCTAGTGATCACGGGGTCCTCTTTCCTCATCTCCATGTGAAAGTCGGGAAGTAGTGGAACAGTAAATCATATGACGGTGACTCCATGTAATACTAGTAGTGTTTCCTAGTAGTGCTGTTTGTTGTAGGTTGGTGCCACAGCGTTCATGACTACACACACACGCGCGCGCGCACACGCACACACACGCACACGCACACACACACACACACACACACACACACACACACACACACACAGACACACACACACACACACACACTTTGTTTCTCCCGGTGCCACTGGTTGCTGAGGTTACAGTCGGCCCACCTTGGCGTCGCCGATGGCGCCCCAGACATCAAACACAAACTCGTCTGGGAAGGCAAAGTCTCCAAGGGTCTCATCCAAGGCCTCAGCAAACTCATCTGGGTTCTTCTTGTCCTTCCCCAGCTCCACCATTGTAGCAGCTGACAGTGAGGAGAAGTCAGACATGCTCGTCACAGCCCAGCAAGTGGTAACATTCAAGTCAACACCGACAAAACATTCTCACGCATAGACACATATACACACACACACACCTTACCTAGCTCACTGTCTCTAATTCCCATGTAGCATTCCAGGAGGTCGTCCACTTTCTCTATGGCCTTCTCCTCGAATGCAGAGGGCTATAAACCAAAAAGCACTAACATCGTCAGGATCTATGAGCGTTGTCACACAAGAGAAGCTTGATCTACTCAGAGGCGTCTACAGCTGGACAGCATCAGTTAGCTTCACATTCCAGGTTGGACTTACTACAGTGGATATCGCTAGTTCAAGTGAATCCACCGCTGGCGGTCTCAAATACGTGTGCTTGTCACAGGTTGCTAGTCAAACGCCAAACCCTTCATTGAGAACATGCAGCAGCATCATCTATCCATGGCCAAGTCAGAGCAAATATACATTATGGCCAAAATCAAAATGAGAGAAAAGTAATTTCACATGTTCAGCAGGCCATTTGAAGCGCCATCTTTCTTTTGTTGCATTTCTTTAAGGACGCCTGATGTGCTAATCAGTGGACAAACACCTTGCTGCTTATTGCTACTGACAGCACATTTTGTATGAAATAATTCAAATTCTACTGTCCTGTTATTACTAAATGTGTAACGTGAAATGTGTAACTTGAATATACAAAAGATTCAACGCCATAGAATTGCACCTGGCTAAAAGTTGAACGTCGCAGTGAACAAAATGCTAAATCCTCATACCCGCTTTGTAGCATAGAGTTTTGTAAACACTTGAACCTTCTTAATGGTAACAGAAGAATGAACACACTCACCAGATCCTCCACAGTGGCGGGGCCTTTGGAACGGAGACGCAGGGTGCCCCTCCCTGTCCCCAGCTGGGTCCCTGAGCCAGCCCTGGCCCCTCCTGACCTCTGGCTGATCATGTCTACAGAGGAGGCCCAGCCCAATATCAATGTATCAATATATTCTATATCTAGCCATGGATACCAATTGGTAAAATGCAATTAGTAGAAAAGTCAGATAACCGCTTACTCATTTCTACATATCAAATCTTTCACCCCAGGAGTCGTAATTGTTTTCATTTTACCAACACACAAACCTACCAAAGGCTTTCAAGGGCTCCACCATCTTGAGAACAAAGTTCTTCCCTTTGGGCAGCTCCTTGAGCATCTTTGCCACCTCGTAGTGTCGACAACCAATGAGACTGTGACCATTGATAGACTCAATCATGTCTCCCACATTGATGACCTGAATCTGATGGACAATGCTGCCATCTCTTATTCTCTGGAAAGGACAAGATGAGACAGTTACAGTACAATTAGGGAATAGTTTAAATGTTTCCATGCCAAAAAAAGCTGTTATTTTGTCAACAGAAAAATTGTGAATGATTATGTTCTGTGGTCCTCCCACTAGGACTTGGGAAGTCATATAGTTCTTTCTCATATACATAATAATCTTATCGTGTAGTCTCCAGCACTGCGTATCTGTCAACCAGAGCTCAGGTGTCAGGGACAGAGTTGAAAACGTGATGGAAACTTTCGATTTTTATTCAATACATAAAAACACAAGCAAAAAAAATGATCTTTTATGTCGACTATTTCCTCTACTACATCACACACTGCTTTGTATCCACAAAGTCAGCTGGGTGTACACACACTATTGGTCGGAAACCTGTGCATGCTTTCTTTATGCAGGTTATAGAACACTGTGGTGAAATATTGATAGTAACAAAAATTCACAAACAATTGGCCTATACGAAGTAAGCAAAATAAACAACTCTACAATGTGAAAAGGTAACACCACTAACGGTGTCTTTCAAATGCTTCTATTTATAGTTCTTTGTCTTTGTGCATGTGATGCCGCTGCCAGCCCTATTCAGTGGGGACAGATTACTCATGCCTGTAATCATTCCCACCTTGATGAAGGCATAGCCAGCTCCATTATCAGTGATGGTCAACCCAAGGGCATCCTCCCCCTTGAACACCTCTACCTCCTTCCTTTGTCCTTTAATGTGGGCAAAAATGAAGTCCTCCAGCCCAATCTGACCCCCCAGTAACTTGTCCATGTCCACCTTGTGAGTGTTCAATGTACAGAACATCACCTGCAGAGAGAGGGAGAAAATAGAACTCAGAAAGGGACAAACTCAGACGCGCGAATTGTCATACACATTTGAAACACACAAATCTGTGGTCACGTTGTTCACCTCTGGGGGTGGGATGCCAAAGGCCTCTCCGATCTTGGCATAGAGCTCTCGCACATTGCTGAAGCCCTCGATGCGTCCTGTCGGGCTACCGTGTGCAAGCTGGGTATGGAAGATCAGACGCGGTCTCAGGCTGGTGGGTGGGGGTGGCAGGCCCTCCTGTGTGGCACCATCTCTAAGACCTAGGTTGCCTCCATCCAGGTCGTCCATTCCTGGAACGTTAAGGCCCGCTCGAATCGGCTCAGCTTCCTCGTTCTCCACTAGTGGAGATGCCTTCTTTCTTCTACCCAACCCAAGAGGCATTTTTATCCTTCTTCCTGTCTGTGGAAGTGAACAGAGGCAGGTTTGGTAGATATTGAAAAGAGCTTTCTAGCATAAAACTCTTATGTATTCTTCACCTTGCTATAATACCAACCAATTACAGTGATTATGCACCACCCTGGCAGCTGAACCCAAGCCGTTTTGTGTTAGTTGTTGCGGTTGTGAGACACTAACTTGTTTCCAACAGCTTCACGTGTATGGCAATTACACAGAGTTAATCTGTGAACATTTTGTGAGAGATTAGTTAAACATGCATCACAATAATGCGAAAAAATACGAATGGAAGTTCTGGTTAACACTACAGCTTTTAAACGAGTGACAAAATGCCCAGGAGCTAACTATTCAGGAAGCTACTGTAGCTATCTGGTTCAGTTTACTTCACCATTCATCCTACTTGGCTTGCTATTAAGTTACAAGGAATTAGATAAAAAGATAAACAACTTGAAGTAGAGATTGCAATTTAATTTAACACGCCTATTTAAAAAACTGTTTGTCAGCAACGTTACGTTAGTTAGCTAACTTATTAGCTAGTTGGCTAACAACAACATACTACCTGCTACTGTAGCTAGTTAGCTGAGAATGAAGGAACATGGCAGTCCAAGCATCTTACCAGGGCTTAGCTAGCAGGCTAATAGCTAACTGGTTGCGCGAAGTGATTGATTCAAACCAGACGTGGAATAAAACAGTAAATTAGGGCCTTTCTTCATCCAAGGGTTTTGAAAACAAAGTTAAACCTCATTTACATTGCTAGTCATGTGAAATAACTCTAACAAGCTAATGAGGAATGAGAGGAAAGGATGATCTGATGGTATGTTCAGCAGGGGTGGGACTTCAGGGCTGTGTACCAATGTTTCTTCCTCTCTTCATCGCCAGCGCTTTGCTTCCCCCTACTGAAGAGTTTCTGCACCCTACTCAAGATTCTTTTGTTAACCTTCCTGGCTTCCTTGTATAATTCTGTCGAACGAAACCATGCTCAATATCTATAGTCGAAAGCAATCACAACTTAAAACAAGCTATTAATGACTACCAGAACCCGCTGGATTCTCCAATTACATTAAATGAGCAACAACACAAAACCAACACCCCATTACCAAAAAGTCCTGTGGTGTTGAGGACCTACCTGCCATAATTAAAAAAACAAATAAAAGCTTGAAATGTTAGTACGAATTATGTTTGGGAAAACCTGCAGGATGAATTAGTCCATTTGTTATCTTGTTGCCTAAATGTATTAATCTGAGATTAACAAAAACATTGCTAGGAGCCAACTAACTGCAGCCTGTACCTGCCATTCTGTAAAGGTTCTTATTGATGACTTTGACAGCTTGATTGCCATGCGCAAAAAGACATCACTCCAACAATAGGCAGTGTTCTTACAGCTCAACACAGTTAACCAGATTATTCAGCATCACAAACATTGTACAGTTAATTTCCAGTGGTAATTTCTGGCAAAATATTGCGACGTGAAAAAGAGTTTTATAGTAGTCAGAGCAAAGGTGTTGGGTGGCACTGGCCATGTATGGACTGAGTAAGTTATGTGATTGAAGGCCAGATATGTGTTTGACTGCACCAAACAGAAAATCTTCAGAATAACTAAAAGGATTTATGAGGTTTATTAACGTTGCCTTTGTAATGCAAGGTACACAATGCATGGATGTTAACTGGTTTTCCACTTAAAACGCCTCCCATTTTAGGCTGGATGAGTAAAAACAAAATGTAAATGTGGATAACTACACTGCTCAAAGAAATTAAGGGAACACGTAATCATCACAGTATAACACCAAGTCAATTTAATTTCAGGGATATTAATCTGTGAATTTAGGAAACACAAGCGATTGTGAATCAATGTCACCTGTTTTGGAGCAAATGAAAATGACAACAGGTGCACTGGAGAGGCAACACTAAGACAACCCCCAAAAAGGGAATGGTTTTGCAGGTGGTAGCCACAGACAATTGCTCTCTCCTTATACTTTCTGACTGATTTTTCTGTAGTTTTCGCTAGTGTCCTTGTCACTACTGGGAGAACAAGGCAGTTCCTGCAGCCCACTCCGGTTGCATAGGTAGTCCAGCTCCTCCAGGATGGCACATCCATACATGCCATCACAAGGTTTGCTGTGTCTCCAAGAACAGTCTCAAGAGCATGGAGGAGTTACCAGGAGACAGGCCATTAAACGAGGAGAGCTGGACAGGGCCGTAGAAGGGCATTAACCCAGCAGCAGGACCGCCAGAGCCCTACAAAATGACCTCCAGCTGGCTACTGGTGTGCATGTTTCTGGTGTGCACTGTCAGAAACAGACTCCATGAGGGTGGCATGAGGGCCCGACGTCCTCTAGTGGGACCTGTGTTCACAGCCCAGCACCGTGCAGCTTGATTGGCATTCGCAAGAGAACACCAGAATTGGCAGGTCCACCATTCGCTCCCCGTTCTCTCACAGATTGAGAGCAGATTCATACTGAGCATGTGACAGATGTGAGAGTTTGGAGACGCCATGGTGAAGGTTATGCTGCCTGCAACATCATCCAGCATGACCGGTTTGGTGGTGGGTCAGTGATGGTCTGGGGAGGCATATCCTTGGAGGGTCACTGACTGCTGTTAGATATTGGGATTAAATCCTCAGACACATCATCAGACCTTACGCTGGTGCAGTGGACCCTGGGTTCCTCCTGGTGCAGGACAATGCCCGGCCTCATGTGGCCAGTGTGTGTAGGCAGTTCCTGGATGACGAAGGCACTGATGCCATTGACTGGCCCTCACATTCCCCAGACTTGAATCCAATTGAGAACCTCTGGGACGTTATGTATCGGTGCATCTGACACTGCGAAGTAGCACCACAGACTGTCCAGGAGCTCACTGATGCTCTGATCCAGGTCTGAGAGATCCCCCAGGACACCATCCGCCATCTCATCAGGAGCATGCCAGAACGAATGCATACAGGCACATGGGGGCCATACACATCACTGAATCACATTATGAGTTGTTGTGATGAAAAGTTGGAACAGCCTGTGATTTCAACTGTTTACTCGGTGCAATCCAGCCCTCAATCGGTTGGTGATTTTGGTTTCCATTGACCGTTATTACGTAATTTTGTTCTCAACGAATTACAATGTACAGTAAATATTTTGAGCTTTAATATATTTCATTCATCGAGACCTGATGAATGTTTGCAAAACAGACCTGATGAATGATGCAAAATTCAGTTTGCATCAATTCTGGTTTGACAGACAGTGCAGACTCACAAATCCAGCATTCAGGAATACCTGCCAGTGGCAAGGATATCTCCTACTACAGATTGTATTTTCTAAGTTGCATGTGTTGTTGAGCAGGTCACTGGTTCTGAAAATAATCTGGTAAAACATAGGTTTGACTTGTAGGTCAGTTGGAAAGGAACTCCCCATGATACATCACATTTTGATGCTCCCAAAAGCAGTCAATACATCAAAGCATTGGACAAATAATTAATATAAAATTATGTTCACTTTCATATTTATTCAAAGCTGAGTACTTGCAACTATATGGACTGTCAAAAAGAAGTCTGGGTGCCTAATAAAATCAATGTCTGTGCAAATTGAATAAAAAAATATTCAATAGGTAAAAACAAACATTTAAGTTTCCATAAAAAGAAAAAAAATTCCAAATAGCAATTTTTATTTAAGAGATTATATAGAGATTACACATCTCTACTTTCATGTTAAACTACATATTTATCCGTCAAAATTAAATAATTTTAGTCCAATTCCACCTAGAGTAGAATGATAAATGGGCAAGTGTTGACTGAAATACAAATGATAATCAGACCTGGTTAAAATATGTACTTTTAAGTACTTAAATGTTCAAGTAACTCAGACATATTTCAACCATATCTAATAGTAATCTACAGTTCATCAGCCACATGTACAACTGACTCACCGCTTGGCAATTTGGTTTGTAAACAGTCATTTTTGGAATGATTTACACATTATTTATTACATCTGATTCTTGGGCTTGCTTTACCTCCGAAGATGACACTTCAAATATCAGTTCACCTACTGTACATATTAGACCAGTCAGTGTTGGCTCACAGTAGTGTGTAAGAGGTATAGGATGTCTAAGTAAAAAATGTTGATTATCTTCATGAAAATGATTGCATAGAGCTTTCAGAATTAGTTGCTAGTAGTTTCACAGCTTTGACAGACTTAAAAAGAGAATTAGAAAAGCTTAAATGAGCTGCCATCACTGAACAGCAGAGTAAACAACTTTCACTAGTGAATGGATGTACAACTTAATTGCAACAGTGATCCACAAGTTCAATGTAAATATTCCTAAAGACAGATCCAAACATATCACACCATATTAAAGATTTTAACAATAAGATTCTATACACACACACAAATCTCACATGCTTGACATAACCCTACGCAGAGGAGGTAATTTGGCACAAAATAGGCAGCACAACTTTTGATAACCAATTTACACAACTGAAAAAGCTATCGCATTTGTGGAATCAGAGGGGACTAGCCTGGAGTGAATTCCTACATTATTTTTGCATTAGTTTGAACATATTTACACATTGTCATCAAGATTTTTCAGCATTGTTCTCCCATTTAAGCTGAAAGAAAATTCCCAGATTTCAACATCTTTGCCCTAAGGTCCATGACATCCATTTTAGAATCTCTCAAGAGTTTTCATTGAAAAATAATACTAAGAACTTAATATGCATACATTCAGGCATGTCACTGCTACTCGGAGTTATAGCCTGGTTTTGTAAGCCATCTGCACCAAATATTCTATAATCCAAACAGCTGGATACCCCATCAGTTCTATTCCACTGTCATCCCTACAGGATCAGACAAACCACTACTCCATGCTCAAACAAAGGGGTTTGCCAATGCTTTTTAATGTTAACATCTCAAAAACATCTCAAAGAAAGACCCTCTGATAAAAAAAAAGTTTTGCAAGCTTGAAATTAGATTCCCAAGAGTCACAAGCAGCTTGTGAAATCTAAAATGACTACTAGCCTTAATTCTGCTACTCAACACATTCTGCCATGAGGATGAGGCAAAATACCTTATTAAAGCTAATGACATATTAAAAAACAAATGCCTTATGCAATGTTAATAGACTACCTTTGCAAAGCCAGATCTAGCCTTTTGGGCCCCTTAACATGTTTTGGTTGGGGGTCTGCATCATATTATAAATGGGGGCCCACACCACATGCCACCACTGGCATGCACAGTGAAGCAGGCAAGCGCAAAAACAACTTGCAAATCGATGGGGGGGGGGAACTCATTATCACTGAGGATGAATAGAAAATGCAGTAAGATTAATCAATACTTTGTCAAAGAAATTTTGTGTAGGTATAAGAAAACAAATATTCATTTTAGTAATATCGTAGACTCGTTTGAAAAACACTGTTCTAGCATCTTATTAGCCAATGTCTATCCATGGTTCCCCCAGAAGTTTCTTTGCCTTCCCTTTCAGTGGGAAATGTAATACTGTGAATAACACATGTAAGGAATAAAAGGGAATATGTTTTAAAATTAATATTAAGTGTGTAATGAGGAAGACGACTGGCTGCCTTAGTGTTGGTTAGGTGCCACTTAAGTTGCTCAAGGGGGAAGAATCTTAGTCAGCGCATCGCGGGCACTCGGCCCCAATTTCTCTGGGAATTTCACTACAAACTCAAGCACCATGTCCCCCCTCTTCTCAGGGCACTTGGACAGGGGCAGTCCTTCACCAACAATACGCTTCTTCATCCCAGGTTTGACAACGTCTCGAGAGGTCACAGTCACAGTCCTGCCATCTAGAGTGGGAGCACTGACCGTACACCCACACAATGCCTGATGGGAGAAAGACAACAATTAGATGTGGTATTGCTATGTGAAGTTAAACAGTACAAGGCCTTGGAGGAGTAAAGGATACAGTATATGTACCGCCATTACAGTAAAGGGAAAAAAATGTGCTTGTTATGTTTGGGGTTGACACAATGTTTGAGAAATCATCAAGCCCTCACATCTCTGAGGGACACTCTTGCAGGGAAGACAATATCGGAGCCCTCCCGGCGAAACACTGGATGGGGTTTGTCTCTAACCACAAACACTACGTCAGCAGGAATGTTAGTGGGAGTTTCATCTCCCTCCCTAGGGAAGGTGATTTTGGTCCCTTCCTTCCAGCCTCGCTTGATGTCCACTGTCAAGATCTTGTCCTCGCTGCGCGTGCTGCAGCCATCTGGGTTCAGCCGCTTACGGGAGATCTTCATCTTCTTGGTGCAGCCAGAGAACACCTCCTCCAGGCTCACCTTCAGCTCGTGCACCACCGGAGAATCTTTCTTCTTCTCTCGGGCCCCGTGCGGACCCCCGGGACGGGACTTGAAGGACCTCTGATGTTGCTGAAATCCTCCCATCCCAGGCATGCCCCCCATCCCTCCCATGCCGAATGCGGCAAATGGGTCATCAATGTCCATGTCATCATCCCCGTTGCGCGCAAAGAACTGGTCAAATGGGTTGCGGCCTCCGAAGAACTCAGTAAACATGGCATGGGGATCTCCATGGAAGGTGTAGTTAAAGTTGTTGGGGTCATTGGGACCACCACCGCCGCCGCCTCCTGTGGGCCCTTTTAGTCCTGGTAAGAGTTAACACAAAAGCAAACAACACTTATTTTTAATCAGTTTCAGCATTCTTTTTTTACAACACATCTAACAAACGCCATAACTAATGGTTGAGGCCAAATTTCCACCTGTAACTTCAGGGGTAACAGTTACTTAACTGGGTTTCTAAAAAAAAATGTTCTGCAATGTGTCACAGAACAACAGCGGACGTGACTGGAGTATGATACGTCGTCGTTATGATATGATCAAGTTAGCCTCACACCGACAAGCAGGAAAGTTCCAGCAAGTTCTCGAGAGCACTGTGGTGTCAGAGTGACCTCTGTTTCTGGCGTTAAGTTGCTAACATAACTACAGAGGTTTCCAAGGCCAGGATAAAATGAAAACAGACACTGAATTTAAAAGGACATGACTGATCCTGCTGAGTTAGCAACCCATAACATCACTGTATAGCTAACACTCAGCAAAGGGGACCGCGTGTATTGCGCAAGACAGGATGGTTAAACGTTACGTACCGTACAAATATTTGAAATAATGCACGTGTGGAAACAAACTTTATACGGTACCTTCTTCTCCATATCGGTCATATATGTCTTTTTTCTTTGCGTCGCTGAGGACATCATAGGCCTCAGCGATCTCTTTGAATTTATCCTCAGCTCCAGCGGACTTGTTTTTATCTGGGTGATATCGCAGGGCCTGTTTTCGATACGCCTTCTTTATTTCGTCCAAGGATGCGCCTTTCTGTATACCCAGCACTTTATAATAGTCTTTACCCATTGTAAGTATGACAATCAACGCTTCATATTCACCAAATCATCGTAAATTCACCAGAGTTTACCTTTTATCAAAGGCCCATCCACCAACCACACTGACAGTCGGTGTTTGAAGCTGTCTAGCTTTCTGTATGTAAAAATTGTTGCGGTAGTTAGCTAGCTAGCAAACTACAGTAACGTTACTAACTTAGCTATATAAATTATCTAGCTAGCTACAGTAATATTAATAGCTACCAGCGTAAAATGATGACCTTTTAAGATAGTTGGCCTATCAAACTACAGGTAAAAATACCTCACTGACTATAACAAGTTCCGAGCCGAAATATCGTTGCAAAATTAGTTTTTTACCAAGTGTCTAGGTGCCAATGCGCAAGAAACTTCCAGAACTCGACTAGTGGTGCAGCTGTGTTTGTACCGGACCCGTGTTTGTACGCTGTGAAACATCCACATTTCCGACCGAAATCTCCGCCCCCTTCTACGTCATGATTTTTATTTTTTGTTTTTTACGAACTACCCCACTAGCCGGTGTAACACTAACCTTAAGTTCAGGGGTTCTTAAACTTTAGAGGGTGGGGGACAGCTTTTGGGATGAAACGGAGACCCATTTTAATTAAGATACCTTGCTAAAGCAATTCTCAGCAATTCTCTTATTTTAATGAATTGCAAATTGTACATTGATATGTGGTTCTGTTTTATTATTTTTAAAACTGAAATTCAAAATTCTTATTTATTACAATTATTGTAATATGACATTGCTTTTATGTTGGACAATATTTGTAAGAAAAAAAATGGAATATGTTTCTTGCAGAAGTATTCAACACCCACACATTAATATTTGGTAGAGCCACCCTTTCGCTGTATAAATAGTATGCAACCTCACACAACCGGTTGGAGTGATTTTGGCCCATTCTTAGAAGATCTGCTTTAGGTTGTTCAGGTTGTTTGAATAACACTTGTGGACCATCATTTTGAAATAGTGCCACAGATTCTTGAATGGGATTGGGACCAGCACTTTGACTGGGCCAGGACCTTTGGAAGATGAAGGACCTTTGGAAGATAAAGAAAATAACTTGATCATTGTTCCCAGACACCTCTTACAAAATCCACAAAGCTGTATGCAATAGCCTGAGTACCTGGGTGTGAATGTAGTGAAGATAGAATGATGGTGACTACCACAGAGGGGCAGCATTGCATCTTGTGTGGTTTACTGATACTAACATTATACTCATGCATCACAGAAAAGCCCCATAGTATGATAACCTGATCTGCTCCAGTATCAGTTAAGATTCCAGGCTAATAATATGAGCCCACCCTGCCATAAAATCTGTTGCTAGTCACAACCTCCAACAAACCAAACTTGAATAGGTTGAATTGAGTTGAGAGAGCCATCTGGTGAACTTAATTTGCAAGATCTGAAAGGTCCAGGTTTCCCACCCAGGTCCACTCCGACACAGAGACTTCCTTGTTACCATGAAAGCAGGTAACAGATTATAAAGGTCATAACATCTTCATTCATGTGGAGACAAACCTCACCCTGTTCTTGTGCTCCTGTCTGTATGCGCTACTGGCTTGTCTATCCTATTGTAAATACATACAGTCACCTCCAAGATTATCTACACCCTTGACAAGGATTAGCAATACTTTATACCCTAAAGTATTATAGAATGAATAACACAGGTAATGCTGCAATATTGTCATTTTCCATCATGTGGAATTTTAATACATTTCTTATTCAAGAGAATTTTCCAGTTTCACATTTCAAATTTTTTATCCCAGAAAATAAAGTGTCAAAATAATTGTCAGCCTTGTTTTTGGTAATTTGTGCACCCTTCTCTTGTAGGTTTTAACAGCATGGAGCCTTTCTCTAAAACCTTTTTTTAGATTGGGGTACACTCAGACTGAGATGACCTTTACAAATTGTTGATTCAGACAATTTCTTTGTGGATTTCGATGTCTACTTGGGGTCATTGACTGGAAGTAAGGCTGGCAGAGGCAACAAGGTTTTTGGCCAAAATATCCTATTACTGGGTTAGGTTCTTAATGTTGTTGACCTTAATAAGGGCCCCAGGACAAGTGCAAGCCAAATAGACCCATGACATCAAAGACCCACCTCGGAGTATTTTAAAGTAGGTCTGGGGTTGTTTTCCGCTTATTCATTTTGATGTGAAAACAACTGCTGGTGTGTCTGGCCAAAAAGCTCTGTTTTCAAGTAATCTGACCTTAGCAGTTCAAGTGCCAAAGTGTTTAGATTTCTTGGATGAAATGAAAATCGAGCTCTTTGGTAATGCACACCATTGGTCATTTTGGAGTAGAAAATGAGAGTGCATGAGCAGAAACAAAACTCATAGCTAACGTTATTTAATATACTACAAGTCAACAACCTCAAAATGGTTAATTATCATTTTGCAATGGACATCTCGGCGCCTAAACTTGAATCTCATTGATGCTCTTTAGAATCTTGAAAGATATTCTAAAATACAGGAAAAGGCTTAGCTACTTTCAAGGGGTGCCACTACATTTTTCAGATGACTTTGTCTGCTGTCGGTATGCGTTGACATGCTCTGTTTTGTCAAAAATGAAGGACATGAATCCCAACATCTGAAGGATATCTAGTCCAACTCCCCGACTCACAATCAGCACCTTGCAGCTCCAAGACCAGAACAGCTGAGAGCTCTCACACCATTGGAAAATGAAACAACGGTTTTAGGACTTGATGTGTGTTCAGTGGAGATGAGGAGAATACACACACTAGAATAAACATGTGTTTGTCATTCAGTCTTTGCTGGCTCTCGAGGTCAGAGAGGCAGAAAAAACTCCAAATGGCACAGGTGGTCTGGGGGAGGGGTAAGCGTTGGCATGCATGCATGGGGCCTGGCAATGTTGGACAGTGTGACCGAGGGCTGTGCAGCACTCAGCAGAGATGTGTCTTGGCTCTTCTGAGAGCAAAGAAGGATCTGTTTCTGGGTAGGGTTTTGTGTGGCCGATCAACTTCACTGAGCTACTGCAGAGCAGAGCAAATCGGGCAACTTATATTTAGCCTTGCGAGTGGTGCGCTCCGGATTATGTCTGGGCCTCTCAGGTTTCGTCTTCAGTACGTTTACGGGTTTGGAGGGGGTCTGGTGACGGGTGGCAGGCCTCTCTTCAGGTGAGGGGATTGGTTTACTAACGTTTAACCCCCTCTCGTTCTACAAATATCTCACAGGCATGTTATTCCTCCTCTTTCTCTCTCTCAAGTCTCTCTCTCACAATCTCTTACTTTATCTCTTTCTCAAACCCTCACACAGGAAAATGCTTCTTATGGTGTAACAGTCATTTCTCATTCTGCTTTGACAAGTGAAAGGCTATTTGTAAACAGAAAAATAGTCACAGAAGACATACTAGCATTGGACTACAAAAGGGGCATTGAGAATGTGTTCTAATTAAATGTGATTAGAGAACAATAACTAGGTTTCTGCAAACCACTGGAAGGACCTCATTTTAGTGCGGAGGCACATTGAGGTCATAGTTCAAAAGGTGTTATGGATGCACTGGCTTTAGAGGCAAAGTCAAATGGGGAAGAAAAGAAACCTTCAGCCCCAAGACCAAGACCAAAACCACCCAAAAAAGCTAAACGGATTGTTTACTTTGAGGTGGAAATCGTGGATGCAAAGACAAAGGAGAAGCTACTACTTTTGGACAAAGTAAGTGTTGTGTGTGTGTGTGTTTACTTTTCTGTCAGTCACTGCATGTTGAATACAATATTTGGTTCATTGAGCAAAATTACATTTAAAAGTAAGAAGTCATCAGTTGTGGTCTAATTCTAGTGAAAAAAATAACACTGGCTGAAGGAGTCAGAGGACACTTGTTTCCTTTAGCTCATGCAATTACTGACTCATCACTTTGACCGGTCAGCTGGCTAATTTACAGTTCACAGTGGGTATTGCTAACCGTGGAAAATATCAACATGTTTCTACAGAGGTTGTGTTGCAGAAAGTGGGTGAAAATCTCCCCAGATCTTTTTGTCATTTTCTGGGCAAGTTATGGTTGCCCAGCCGCAAACAACAAGCACCATGTGTTTAGAGGCTTGTATAAATGTGAGAATTTGCATTTGTAATTATAAGGAACTACTGTTGCAGAGCATAGTTCCACAATTTCTTCAAGATTTTATTTAAATGTAGGATCATTTGCTTTGTTTGTTTGGTTGTCTTAGAAGTGCTAATGAATCTGTTTTTATGTGATTATGGTACCTATTTCACAACATGAAAACAATCACCAAATGTTTGTAAAAATCAATCTGGGATAGATTGATTTATTAGACAGAAATTGTATGTTTGGCAATGGGTGATTGACAGGCTTTCTGAACAGGTGGAGCCAACTTCTACTATTTTGGATATTAAGGCTTTGTTCCACAAATCAAGTGAGTATGAAAAAAGTGAGTGTGTGCTCCAGAACCATTGTAGTCATTTAGCAGACACTCCTATTCAGAGAAATTTACTGTCAATGATGTAACTATATGAAATTTAATTCAGACAAAAATAATTGTAACATGATCTACAGATATATGTGTGTGCTGTGTTTGTATATATATATATATATATATATTTCATGTCACATGAAAAGATATAATCAAATCTTTGCAAAAATGTGAGGGGTGTACTCACTTCTGTGAGATACTGTGTGTATATATATATATATATATATACACACACACAGTATATATATATGTATATATACACACATACACACGGAATGTATGATCCATAAAGAATATGTCACGATAATTATGAGGTTTGCCTCGCAATGTCATCTTCTGAAGTCTCGTTAATCACTTGGCTACAGGAAGAAGCCTGAAAAGGGAGGTTATTATAATGAATTCCTGTCTTTTTGTCAGATCCCCAGTGGTACCCAGCCAGACAGTGCTTACGCCTGGATCCCAGTAAGCCCTGTCAAACCTCTTAAGCATGGTGCCTCAGCTGCGTACAAAGACTCAAATTAGTGCTAGAAATCACTATACCAAAACAATCTGGTCCATACTGTCATGGCTGACCATAGCACTGCGCTCTGTCGTTCTCCACAGAGGGTAAGGGTCTAAAGGATGAGGACGTCTTGCAGACACTCCCTGTCGGAACCACGGCCAGCTTCTATTTCTCAGACATGGGGGCCCAGATCGCCTGGGGCACTGTGAGGACATGCGAACACTCATGTGCATGAACACGCTCGCGGAGACACACGTACACATGCCCAAACACACACACTCAATCCCACAAGCACACGCACCCAACACACCAACCCACACGCTTGCACTCACAAGTACATAGAAACATATACACATGTCAGTGTAAACAGCCATGCTCCTTCAATGAATCAACGGACAGATAGATGCACTATGCTGTGGATTGGTTCCCTCTCACCTCCTAGGTCCCCTATCCTCTGTCCTAGGACACATAATCTCATGGCCCCTCAGGTGTTTATCCCCCATTTCACCCTCCGTGGCCATAGAAGCCCCACGGATTCTCCACAATAAGCCACATAAGCATGCGCTTCACCTTCAGCCCTCATCCACCCATCTCTGAACCCTTAGTGGAATGGGGTGATGCCACTCTGTGCGTGTGTGTGTGTGTGTGTGTGTGTATGTGGGGCGGGAGGGAGCAGAGTACAGTGTCCTCTATCCAGCCTAGCACTGTGCTGAGCCAGAGCCTGCCAAAAATGCTGATTCAGACATTGGTCTCATCACAAACTGACTGTGAGCTAAGCTGTTTGGCCGTATCACTGCTCATGTTCATGGTCACTGACTATGACTACATGTCTACTTGAATAGTAGTGTTACAAGACCGCTGGTTTAATACTGAATCACAAATCATCCCCAGTCCTCCCCCCAGAATGCGGAAGTAGCTTTTTGGTTCGAGTGATGTCTCCTCTCAAGCAACATCTATAACTATTAAATGATAGGATAGGTACAAGCAATTTGGTAATTTTGCCCGGTCTTATCAGAATGCAAGGTGAAACAAGTATCACCTATACCAAAGCAATCCCCACCTGTATCTTCATGTCTCAGCTAGCTATGTGTCTCACCTAGCAACTGTACATGTCTCACCTAGCTGCATGTCTCACCTAGCTACTGTACACGTCTCACCTAGCTGCATGTCTCACCTAGCTACTGTACATGTCTCACCTAGCTGCATGTCTCACCTAGCTACTGTACACGTCTCACCTAGCTGCATGTCTCACCTAGCTACTGTACATGTCTAAGCCAGCTGCATGTCTCACCTAGCTACTGTACATGTCTAAGCTAGCTGCATGTCTCATCTAGCTACTCTACATGTCTCACTTATCTACATGTCTCTCCTAGCTACTCTATATTTCTCATGTGTCTCTTTTAGCTGCCTGTCTTGCCTAGTTAATGTAGCTGTTTGTCACATTTGTCTTTTCCTCTCAGGTCTTCCTATCAGAGTGTTATGGACCACTCCTCATTTACTTAATGTTCTACTTCCGCCTGCCTTTCATCTACGCCCCAAAGTATGACTTTACCAGCAGCAAGCATTGGGTTGTACAGTGAGTGTCATATTTCAAGGCTCTGTTCTATCTCTGTCACTGTACCTCACACTTTCATTTATTTCAGGCTCTCCAAGTGATGATTACAGTGACATAATTAGGTCAGGATGACGGTGATGGCGTTGACAGTAAATGTAATGTGTGTAGACACAGAGCAGCATGACAGTCATCTCAGAATGTTATAGAGACTAGTGAGTGAATGATGTAGTAATCAAATCAAAATATGTGCTGATAATAAGATGTAATTCATACTATCATCACTTTCCCCCCCCGGCTGCAGTTTGGCCTGCATGTGTCACTCTTTCCACTATGTGAAGAGAATTCTTGAGACGCTGTTCATCCACCGAATCTCCCACGGTACAATGCCTTTGAGAAACATCTTCAAGGTGAAAGGAGATATTCAATCTATTGACCTGTGATTATGACTTTATTTCTGTTAAATTAATTGTCTCATTGCGTAATTATTCTGATGAGTTGGGAAAATGGGTCTCACTGGTCTTTTGCAGAACTGCAGTTATTACTGGTGTTTCGCCGCATGGATGGCTTACTACATTAACCACCCTCTCTATACACCACCCTGTAAGTCCTGGCTATTCAGAGGTTATGTTGTACATTGCAACCTTGATGAACCCCCACCTCAACTCTGGCTGTTGGTTGCCAAGATGTAACTGAATACAGATGGATCTTTTCATAATCCCTAATGACTTTCAATGTTCTTTCCCATTATACATTACATCTGTACGTGTGTCAACAGATTATGGGCAACAGCAAGTGAAGACCGCACTCATTATCTTCTTAGTAAGTATGCTATTGCCATTTGTAACACCCTTATGTTGTAAACCAGTAATTTACTAATTTCTTCATCATGGAGCCGATGTCTGTATTCTACTTGTGTAATATCAAAAACGGATCAATTACATTTCAATGCAATTGTCAATGACATTATCGTAGCCTAGCTGTTATAATAGAGTTGTTACATTTTTAATACACTGATATAAGAGCTACATTATGGAAAGTGTCACTAGGAATTTTTCTTCATTGTGTTTGGTTGAAGCAACTGAGCTCTTATTCAAGTTATTGTGTTTTCCTCATCCTCACAGTTCTGCCAGGTCGGCAACTTCTCCATCAATGTTGCTCTACGCAACCTCAAATGTCCAGGTGAGCTTCTGTAATCTTGTTTTGTTGTTTATTACAGTGCAGTCAGTTATCTAATATGTACTTTGAAAGTTAGCACACAGGTACTGCTTTACTGGAATCCCATTTTACCTCGTTCCAATGTACCTGTCTTCCTGATTCTCTCATATTATCCCAGGTTCTAAGGTCAAGAAGATCCCACACCCGACTAAAAATCCATTCACCTGGATCTTCATGTTGGTTTCTTGTCCAAACTATACATATGAGGTGAGTCTTTCCAGTAAAAAATGGTGGGTTCATAAAAATATCTGTTTTTGCATGGTTTTTTTTGGCTGGAAACCGAAAAACAACAATCAAGTTCAGTTACTCTTACCCAGCCAGAGTTTGGAGATGTAGTGCTGCTGCCACCTTCTGGCCAATAGGCGTCAAAACTATACTTGATATTGTACTGCTCTTATAATACAGTAGGAATGTAACAGTGTATCTGGTCTTCTTCAGCTGGGGTCATGGGTGGGCTTTACAGTGATGACCCAGTGCTTGCCAGTGGCTTTCTTCACCATCGTGGGCTTCATCCTGATGACCGTGTGGGCCAGGGGGAAGCACCGAAACTACCGCAAGGAGTTCCGGGACTACCCGACCCTGCGCTCTCCTATACTGCCCTTCATCCTGTAGACAGAGGGGGGCTGGTCCCACACTTAACACCCCTTCAGCCTCACTGCAGCTGGATACTCGGGGCCTGTTCCCTGGTGTTTCTGACTGGGTAGGTTGGAAGGAGACGTTTCAAATAGCTCAACTACACTGTGACTGGTTTTTGGAGTTTGAAAACCCTTTAGTGACTTAAAAGGCAGATGAGACTTAATGCAATGTGTACTAATGATATCTACCGTACACGACATTGGTGTGGATGCACAAATGAATGAAAAATACACTTGCTTTGCCACAGCAATGACTTATCTGTCAACTACACTGTTTCGCTTTCTTATTTGTTGCATGTTAGTTTGTGTTGTTTGCATTAAGATTTTCGTGTCATTGTTTTAACCAAGTTTCATCTATCCGTTGACAGTGTTTTAATTGTATGATGGTTGGGTGTCAGGCAGTAACACTAACTTATTGAAATATTTTACTTGCCGCTAACTATAGACAAGTAATAAATATCACACCACCAGAGAATGGAAAAGACAATAGCTTTATTTTTGACCCTGGAAACAGGGCCAAAACAACAATTAACAGAATAGCATCAGACAATACAGACGGACATATGGAATGTCATGTTTCGAGTGGCTGTATATTTATCACTAAACAGCAGAGGCAAAAAGTTTGAGTTAATTGCATAACAACATTGTATTTTATGAAGATGTTCACCAAATTGTGAGAAATTTAATAGAGACTGTAAAAGAAATGTTTTACAATGCTACAATAAAACAAAATATTAAGTTGGTTACTAATAACTCCTATATTGGTTATATTCAGTCATTTCAACTCATCCTGTCGCAAACAGGAGCTTGGGCATTTGAGCTATGTTTGTTTTGGTCTACCATCCCATTTCAACTTGAATTCAGCTTAATACTTGGACAGTGTTTTTTTTTTTTAGATAAAATCCAGACTAATTGAAAGTAACAAATAATAGAGAAATGAAATTTATGTAAATTAAGAAAAGAATAAATGCAAAAGTATGGCATACTAGTCTACATGCCAGATTATGGTGCCTTAGTTTAGCAGGTAAAACATATATTGCTTATTTCTAAATATTATTGAAACGGTTAATCTAGTAGAATCTAGAATGTCAGTAATGGGGGAAAAAGACATTAGAAAGTCTTGAGAGCACACCTCATTTCCTTTTCTGTTATAAATGACACTGACAATCATTAACCTCCGATGAATCACTCAATGTATACATACATTCTCAAATTAAACCAGTTCACATCTCGTTTCTAGTTAAACTCTGAGTATACCAAATGACATTTGATTTGTTTTCAAAAATAAAACATCTCTGAGTAACAATGAAGAAATGTCAGTAACATTTTTTTTTTAAACAGAAGAGAATGTCAGACTGACTCAAAAAGCACAGACTGTAGTCTTTTAAAGAAGGGAGCAGTGATATAGCCAGGAAGTCTCTCACACTGGCTGCACTCTACACCCGTACAGAACAGGCAGACCTTCATTTGAACTTCAACAGCATCCCTAGACAGGCTCCTTACATTCATATATGTGTTCAGATAGGGATCCTATAAAAGCCATACTTCCAGAAACAGTCAGGTGAGCACAGTCCTTATTTCCTGTGCCACGGAGTGGTGTTGTGGATGCCCGTATACACTGTTATATTGATAATTGCTGCAAAGCCCCCAGTCACCACCACCGTGTCCTTTCTCCCCACACCTCCTTGAACCACTACAGAAGGTTCCAGAGATGCAGTGAACACGACACGTGTGACTACTGTGTGAACGCAGGCCTCTGCGCCTTAGATGAGCGTGTTGTTCCGTTTCCCCTTCCCATGGTCAGAGATCGTCCTCTTCATCCAGGAAGTGGGTCCTCTGCAGCACCTTCACATGACGCTCGTAGATCTTCAGGGCGGGCCCAAGTCTGATGGACAGGCCAGTCAAAACGTCGCTGCGCTGCATCAGAAGGAGGGACTTGCCATCAATTTCCTGTTAGGGGGAGAACATATAAAGTGATGAACCTAAGTAAGAACAAGCTAATTCATAAAAACAAGAAAAGGAACCAGGCCTAGTTCTGCCGGCCCGCGATTAGAAGGAATGAATGTTGTTGCCCTGGCTGGATTCAATCCACGGTTTACTATGTGACAGACTTCCTCTTTAACCACTATACTATTTAAACAGCAGGTGTGGGTGCACGTGATACGTGTGTAGAGATATGGTGTCTGTTTATTTTTGCATTGTTAAACTAATTAGTCGAAGCTCCACGGTTCTTGAAACTAGTTATAACAGGTATAACAGGATCACTACACTACATTCAATGTATTAAATTAGAAAGAGATTACTTTAGATGGCTAGTTAAAAGCTATACAGTACCTATAATGAATACAATGACTCCAATCACTCCATTGCTGGTTCGTTTCTTTAAAAAACAATGACAGTTGAATAGCTAACCACTTCGCTATGTGAACTGCGCTACGTAAATCGAAATTGAGAGCAATATCCTTGTCGGCGCAGTTTGCCCATCGCAATATAACCGTCAACAGTTTTACTTTAGGCTTACTATAATGTAGCTACTGAAGCTTGTAGCCAGTGAAGTTCTAGTCTATCTTGAACAAATCCTAATGCCTAATTTGTTTGGTCCGTGGCGAGGATTGAACCCCAGTTGCCTACGTGACAGCCCGTGTATCTAACCACTATGCTATTTATCAATGGTGAGTCAGTCAATTACTCAGCCTCTTATCTGGAGAGCAGAGGGGTTGCAGGCATTTGATCCAGCACTAAATCACACTTAAGCTTTTCAAGGTGTTGTCCTTTGATGTTTAGGCAAAAATGTAGTTAAAATGAGATTAGAGATAAGGTTCACAGACTAGTGGCTAGTAAACAGTATGAACGGTATGAACGCATATCTCCATTGCTAGATTTTTAAAAAGTAACACTGATGCTTTCTGGACAACTCCAGCAGAAGTCAAACACCAATAAAGTGATCGGTACGCTGCTGCAAAAAACAATAATTGCCGGTACCACACTCCAGACAGCTACTGCTCAAGTCAAGCACTGAGTATGGATGGTTCTGAGGCTCAGAAAATAAGTGTTAACAGCGACAAAAACGTTTTTTAAGCTATGAAGCAAGTGGACACTATACTTACAGTTATTGTTTTTCATAAGTTTTATTGAAAGTGTGAATAACAAGGAGACTGCTGAAGAGCAGACACAGTGGTGAAGGTTGGAGAAAGGTATTGAACCCCGGTCTCCAGCGGGGAGCCGCATGCGCATGGATCTGGGAGCGTTACTACTGGACCAATGAACATCTACATAAATAACACCTCAAGCCGGATCACCCCTCCCACAACCCGATAAAATAAACTGTCCCTAACCATTCCATAACCCAAGGGAACTTCAAAAAGGTGCTTCAACCAGAGGCTGTGGCCACACTGTTACTTCCTTCGGCGTTAGGTGACAGCAGTCTGGCCAAGCCATTGATCCAGGAAAAGAACCATCCACCAGCCCGGGGATATTCAAATGGCCGCCATTACAATGTCACTCCACTTGCCCTAAGGCACATGCATATCACTAAATAATGGATAGGCACTGCAATGCATTAAGAGAATATTGACCGATTAAAATACAACCAGTGTTTTAAGATCACTGAAAGTGGCTGAGCCAACGTGTTTTTCTGGACAGGGACGAGGTCTAACACTTAACAGCCACACGTGGCTGAACATCTTCACTCACCTGTGTTCTGAAAGCCACGGCCTGCTCCGGAAAGCCCGCGGCGGTGATGTAACTAGCCACGTCCGCTACGCTCCACAACAATAAGTTCTGCCTCCTAGTCTCCATCTTCGCAGAGCTGCGGGGTGAGAGATGGAGGAGGGAGTGAGACACCGCAGAAGAAACAAAATGTCTCCTCGATGAAAGGGCATAAGTGTAGCCGAGTATGTTGTGGCGGGAGGGCTAACAGCGGTATGACTAACATGTAATAGGGTAATGTAGCACTTCATCAATGGTGCATGGGGTTCTGTCCTCTGAGTAGAAACAGGAGTGAATAACATTAAAACACTTACACCTCTCCGTTTTTCAGGCTGTTCTTTACGTTGTCTTGAGCCATCACGTAAGAGGCAACATCCATCTCCATATACTTAGAACCTAAAGCAGATACAATGACAGACAAATTTAACACGTCTCATATTGGAAACATTCACACTGGGAACACATAAGAAACAGACATACAAATATGACAAAGAGATAGAGATGGATGTAGATTTTTAAAAAAACTCACACTCAGAGGGAAAAGACAAGGTCTGTGGCCTTCTCTCAGAACCCCTCCTGGACTCATCCACACAGTCAGGAACTAGCTGGTCAGAAGCGAGGCCACTGTCCTCCGTCCTCACCCCATCCTCTATCGCTTTCTTCACCACGCTCTTCTGGACCCACGGACAGGTCCCAGAGGGCTGTGCTATCGTCTTTATATTCCCTTAAGGAGAGAGAGAGAGAGAGATATACATGGATCGAAACATCAGTTTGAATGTGTTGCTGTGGGCAAACCTAGTGAAAAACACACACTGGCTTGCATTATGACTCCACAGCTAGAATAATAACATTTGATTATTTCTCCAAAATGTGTAACAGAGGATTCTGTCCATCTCTCACAGGGCTTGAGACGGCAATCTTCTGTAGCCAACTACAACACACCCAAAGCAGTGTTACCCGTGTCTTCAGACACCATAGCCCATGTCCCGGAAATCAAGAGCGGACAAAATCAGGTTTCACCCAATTATATCAAGATCACAACATATTCACCTCAATGTCACGATATGACAAAAGCAGGATTGTGTTGAGACCACAAGAATCCCTAAGTAGAAAAGGCCTATTTCTATACAATCTGTGTTTGGTGGACAGGGCTAAAATGGCAACAGGTTATTACTAACATCCAATACTGTTCTGAACTTGAACGGGACATTTTACTGCTAAACTCCTTTATGGAGTGCTCCACTGTAGCTGAACATACGCTACTTCCTGTGTGTGTGTGCAAATGTTTTTTTTTTTTTTTGCATATTACTACCTTGTAAAAACTGGGGGATTGCCTTGATCCATGTACAACATTTACTAAGGTCTCCACAACGAATGACAGTTGACTGATGAATGAGCACTGCAACCCAATTTACTAGCAGTAAAATCCACTTCAACGTATACAGTATATTTTGTGACCAAGGAAAAACTTGGTTACCTTACTTCATTGTTTGACATATAGGCATATGGGCATGGACATGGCAAATGTTAGAGATCCCTTTGATGTCCACTGAATTAGGTAGAGTTGCCTTAAGTTTTCCCACACCATCCATGTGAAAAATCTCCAAAACACCATATGGCTTGTCAGAAAGATATTTGGGGACTATTATACTGATGAACATATTGTTTTTCCATGGTGGCATTGGATAGGATTGTTTTGAGTGCGTGGTTGTGGGTGTTTAATGCATTTTTTGTGAACATATGAACTGACTGCTTTAATTAACTTATACGCAGGGCTCAACGGCCAACCACAGTCACAGAGTGGCTTCTTGTTTAAATGAATTACAATAAATAATGTGATCACAAGAAAACGACCTTCTCTCAACAACTTTCAATAATCATCAGATAAGTTGTAGTCTCGACATAATGAGGGAATCACACGTCTAGATGTTAAGTCTTGACTTCCAAACCTCAGAGCCGAGCAAAGGAACCAACAAATCCTGGGTCTTACCGCAGGTTTCACCAATAGACGGTACTGGTGCAAACACAGCTAACTGGCTGGGCATTTCACACTGACACAAGGACTGCTCTGTTGATACGACATACTAACCAGTTCCTGTGTTTCTTTGCATCCCTGGGTGTCCATGCTCAGCAGGGCAGAAGGCAGTGTCAGATGGGTACTCATTCTGCCTAAGGGCCAGTGGACTAGAGGGGGGCAGAGAGCTGGACCTCCTGCTAGTCTTGAAGGCAGGGGGACAGTCAGAGGCTGAGCTGCTGGGGGAGCAGGGGGCAGACTGGGGGTGGGTGGCACCTGAAACCCCCTGCACAGCATCCACACCCCCAGGAGAGGAGCCCTGGTGGCCATCTTCATCCGCCCCTTCGACTTCCTCCTCCTCAATGGTGCTGTCGGTCTCCATTGACACTGGAACCTCATCCTAAAATCAAAAGCATTGCAACACAATATTTGGGAATAGACTGCAACCATTCCAAGCATTTAGCATTCTAAATTGTACATGTCGCAAAATGATCAATGCACTTTGTAATGAAACATCGGTTGGTTACTATGTCAGTGACGTTAATCACGTTGTTCATACAAAATACCCAGCTTGGAAGTAACAGAAGGACAACGGATCCTCGAAATACTTGCAGGGAATATTAACTAGGATAATTTTTCACATCAACAATAACAAAAATGTATTTCAGTCTAATTAATAGCACAACAGACATTGCATAGGCTAGTCTACATTTACCCACCGCTGGACATTACCTGTACCGTTTCGATAAAAAGGACAACAAATGTAGGCTCTGCTAGTGCAGATAAAGGTACAGTGGGGAAAGCCAGCAGGCCAGCAAAGAAGAAGGGACATTGTAAGTCTACTGGAGGGGGAGGGGACTATTGGGAGAGAGTGGGCCCCCTTTCCCCCTGTACTGTAAGTTAATGATTGAATGGAATTGTATGCTGGCATTCTTTGCTTAACTTAAACACTCAAAGCATCTAATTTAAACTACATATCACGTAACCATTTTTTTTCTCTTCACTGTGTTAAGAGAACATTCAGACAAACACGAACCTGGTGAATTTTGCCCAAACCATCAACGCGTTAACACATGTTTAAAGAGGAAACGTGAAAATAACCGCACAGTGATACAGATGTCGCAATAGCCAATCTTCCTTTGACCGCTGTCGATAATAATTGCCTTTAGAGGCCTTGTCCCCGTAATGCAATGCACATTGCTCACAGGATGTTCACTCCGTTCGGAACTACAGCTGCGCTATGTTGTGTTCCGTATTCAACAAGACTAAATTCAATATAGCTTAATATGGGACAAGTTGTTCAGTGTTATGAACATATGTGCACGGTTTATAAACTAGGTTGGTTGTCTTTCAATTACTGTATATTCGCAGAAATTAGCTTATTGAGCTTGTGTGCGTGTCCAAAGCCACAACTAGCGGAGGCGCGAGTACGAGCGCTCAACTCTTCAGAGCCCGCCCCGCACATCGAGAGGCGCTTGAGACAGACATAAAACAACTTTCATTGCGAATTTAACTACAATAAAATCTTTCGACTGGTAACCATAAACTCAAGATGATTATGTAGATATGCAAAATATATGATTTGTCTGTCAATTATCGTTAACATATCTACTTGCCCAAAAATATATTTTTTGACGCATTCTGCTACTTTTCAGGAGGATATATGACAATATTAACAGAACATACATTACGTCGTCACTGTTTTCTCCCATTTTAATGGAAAGTGTGCAATGGAGTCGCGCGAAATACTCCACAACAGTCTGACAGAACGCTTCAAAATCTACCGATGTGGCCGATTTTAGCCATACGAACCTCCCTATAGCAACAATAGCTTGTGTCGCGTTAGTTTGACTTTGGTGTTGTTGGTCATTCTTTCCTGCGACAGACGCTCATGAAACCCATTAAACCACGGCTTCATATCTAGCTGCGTGTCACTTATGACTACCCTCGACCGTCAACCTCGTTCTTCGTCAAAATACCCGAAGCACACGGTCCTCCATTCGGGCACGCACATCCGAGGTGCTTGTATGACTTTCTTTTGGCCCCCCTTTCACTGCAAAACCGAGTTTGGGCTTGAAAAGAGCCTTCGGCTTGAATTGGGATGATTGTTGCTAACATACTGACAATCGTTCAAGTTTTTTGTAGATTGTTTGCTCTAAAGCTTTAATGTCCGAACAAACTCACACAACCTATTTTAAATTGCGAGCGCAGTTGAGCTTCCATTGTTGTTGGTAGCTATTTTTTCACCTCGGTCGCGCGAGGTAGCTAGAAAGCCGCTCCCCGTCTGCGGCAGTTTGTTTCGGTGCACTTGCATTCACCACGCCACCCCTCCCCGAATAAAGAAAACCGCTTTTTACAACACTATTCCCATAGCTACACCGTGGTCATTGGCTATAACAGTAAGGACATGTGATGTTATCTTCGCTGAGGGATATCCATGGTGTGTCAGCGCACGGAGTCACTGAAACAGGCTGCCTTGCGTTACCTCCAAATCATCCGTCTCATCCTGGTCAATGAGACCGAGTGCGCTGTCCCCGTTGCTCAAATCCGAGTGGTTAGCTTCTTCGACCGTAGTTCTTTTGGTCGCGTGATCATCCCTTTTCCTGCTTCTTCTGTGTACTTTGGCTGCATTTCGATAAGAAATCGAGCCCTTGTAGTTAACTTTCAAGACTGTTTGCTCTTGGATCAGTTTCTCGAGTTCAGCGCAGGTTCGTTCTGGCTCCGACCCATGTCGTCTCCGGACCATTCGACAAATTCTTTCAAGGTCTGGTCTGGCTTTTCGCGACCGCAGTGAGTCTATAGTCTCCAGAATCCATTCACGGTACATTGGTTCGGACATTTTCTTCTAGTTGGGCTCATTCGGTTTTGCCTCAGTGCGTCAACCTTGTTGCGATCAGAGCCCGGCTTGAGAGAAACGGAAACCTCGCCGTACGCTTGCGTTGTGCGCTTTTAAGGAGGTCCACCGGAGATAGTTAAACTCTATACAGGACATTTTAAGGTGGCATTTCGAAATATATATTATGTAGCGCATTGTGCGCATCTTAATCGTGATCTCCCAGCACTTCAAAAAACATTCAACAGTTTATTTCCATTGGGAAAAGATGTATTTTGTGTATTATAGAATTGAAGTAAGATTAATTGTGATAGGGACTGGATGAGGGTGACTCTTACCGTGGTGGAGGGTGGTTCAAGTCTCCACATAACCAGGAGCAATTATATCAGTGAAGTTATTCTCCATCATCCCATTCTCACACATCAGACCTTTCCTGGACTCATCGACAGATGGCCTGAGGCTGCACATTCATCTGTAAAAACCCCTGTTGAAATAGATGGACAGATTGATAGGCTTACATTTGTTTACGG
Organism: Esox masquinongy; assembly: GCA_016801175.1. NCBI lineage: Eukaryota > Metazoa > Chordata > Actinopteri > Esociformes > Esocidae > Esox > Esox masquinongy. Next base: position 72,274 of record JACXGI010002128.1, read on the forward strand.
ATTTAGGCCCACACACACAGGTTGAAATCAGACACTTATATTGGGCATTATGGCCACCTGTGAACAGAAAACCAATACCCCAACCCCTCACCATCCAAGATGTTCTTACAAACAACTAAATGTGTTGTTCAAACATTAATAAATCCACTGCCAAAACACATGAGTGCACACGCACATTTCCTGTTAACAAAATACAGCAGGCTGGATCTAGGAAATCCACTCATACAATTTTAATTTTAACAAGTAAAACTTTATTGGAATGATACATGTTGCAAAATATTACTTTCTGTATTGTTATTTTTTTAAACATACTCATTGTGTCCTAAGGGTATCTGTCAAGTTTTCCAGAAGGTAAGATAATTAAGACTGTCAAAAGGCAGAGATATACAGTATTGTTTCCCAAGGGGTACTATATACTACACCATCACCTTACCCAGATTGGAAAGGAAAAATATCAACTTTTTGTTGTTGAAAATACACTTAGAAAATATGAAAAGTAACGTTTTCTCCATGATGTAAAAAGTGGAAACGTTCAATATGAGTTTATGGAAAACCAGAATTGAAAAAAAGGCAATAAACAGAGTGAAAAGATGAGCACAGAAAAGCAGATGAATAGATCGGATTATTATAATAAGTGGTAGAGTTGGTTAGTAGAAACAAGAACAAACAAATTAATAGATTTTAAGGGCAAGGGTCAGGAAAGGCAAATTAAATTAAATATGTCATGTCTTCGGTGTCATAAGTGGATCATGGAGCTCATCCCTCGACCCTAATCTCTGAGTTACACTTTTCCAGCACAAAACCTGAACTGTTTGCAGGACCTAAAGGCTAAAAACATAACTCAGACTATTAACCAATTTCATAGCCAGATTTTAGGCTTACATCCTCATCAAATTTGGTACATATCTTCTTTTTAGGTACACATGATTCGAGAAGTGAGGTATGCTTCAAAGAATGTTAGCAGGGCAGTGGTTACTGAATCCAGCTGTTGTAGCTGGCGTTGGCCCTCCAATACTACTACTTCTATGAAGCTTAAAAAGACTAGTGGATGCATAACAATGACACAAGCAAAATATCATTACATTGTGAAAAATTAATGGTAGCAAATCTTAGTCATTATAACATGTCAGAGGTCTGGGATATCTTCCATTTTAGTTTTTCCGACACATGCAAAAAAAGGAAACTTCAGACAACTGATTTTGAAAGCACATTACATTTCTCCTTGAAAGAGCACAAGTTTGGAAGCATAGAATTAATAATTAGAATACTACTAATAGTAATTTAATAAAATCTCTATGTTTGGAAGTTTCTCTCTACTTGATAAACTGTAAAGTAGCCTTCTCACCAGACCTGCTCCAAACATTCAAATGCAAACTCACTTAAGACTGCCAAACAATAAATTTCAGGTGTGACCATTTGGTAAAATAAGCCATTCTACAATAAACGTGATGACCAAATAGATTGATGCACAGATACTGCATATTATCAAATACAAGCAATGATTATTAAGGAGATGCACAGAGTGTGCCTTTTGAAGACTGGTGCGGAGCCGAATCAACATAGGAAATTAATATTTTCTTATCACCAAAATAAAAACTCTGGGGGAAACCAAAGCTTTGCTGAAAATGTCAATGTGTTGCGTTATCACATCTCTGTCTACAAACCAGCCATTGGTCAGATTAGGGCTGCGATTGTCTTGCATCCAAAAGGATAACATTCTTCAAATAAATACAAAAAGGAAACCATAGGATATCTTTTATCCATCAGTCAGATACATGGACACATTATCCATAAATCAGATACATGGACACATATCTCAGATATTATCTATAGCTCAAATAGTTATGCATTATATCTCATGGGGGGTATTTTCACAATTTAACATACTGGAAGTCCTAACAGTCACACATTCAGATTGAGTGCCCGTTTGATTGTGTGATTATGAGTAAAAATGTCAGTTGCGGACTGAACAGAGCAGCTGAATTAACATGACTAAATCAGCATTAACCATTCACATCTAACTGAACACTGAATGAAATTACAACATGGATTCTGGCAGGTGAAAAGTGGGCCTTGATCAGTTGAGAGTCAATCTGAAGAATCACCACAGTACCCACAACCTTAGGTACCGCATCACCACTGGAGCTTTAAATCCTTTCACATCTTTCTTTTAAAAGTGATATTGTACAGAAATAACATGCACCATTTTGCTGAAACGTTTTGCTACTTTTTCCTGCGCATTAGAAACCACCACCGCCATTTAACTGACAAACATGTTTGCGTAAAACAATGTCCCGACTTATGCAAATTTGGCAGAATTCATACTTGTTTATTTCTGAAATCTTCATTTCAGTTTCACAGCTAAGAGACAATGTTGGGAAAATATGGATATTTACTTTTTTGTATCATATATCAACATACATGTATAAATCTGTTATGAACTAAATAAACCAGTCAGAGGAGTGTGATCATTCTGTTAGTCGCTGCCAAATCACTGCTTTTTAACCCGCCCTTAAACACTAAATAACACACAAGCACAGAGATTGACTTGAGAGGACACAATGATCATCGAAAGGGTTTTAAAATGCTCTAATAAATTCAGCTGAAGAGGAAGAGACAGACGTAATTAACATTAGAAATGCTGAGAGCTCATTTATACAATTTTTCACAGGTCCCAAAAAAGTAGTACGACCTAGATGAAATTTGTAGAGAAATCACTGATTCTCTGGTCAAAAGTGGTAGCGCTGCCTGAACTGCAAGCGGTGAGAGAATCCTCTGTACCCAATAATCATGCCACAACGAACGGACAAAAGGCGTGTGCAAAGAGTGTCAAGCTTCCAACTAGAAAGGGCACAAGGGCTGATGCCACCAATAGCCAAAGCTCTGCACCAATGCTTTCGACACGGTTTTGCAACCAGTTGGCATTATGATAGGCACGTCTGTTGGACTTGATATTGCTTGGACAGATTCAGGGACGGAGAGACTGAAGGGGGAAACTGGGGTAACAAGATAGGAGTGGGTGGACAATTACAAAACAAGGATGAGATGCCCCCGTTCATTGAGAAGATTGTAGAGGGCCCACTCAGCAGGAGCCTAGATTCAGTACCAGGGCAGACCATCAATGCCTCAACCTGCCCGCAAAAACGCAAAATGTGTCCCTACGCCTCTGCCAAGATACAAAACTGGAGAGAGGAGCACAGCACCAGCCCCTTCAACCCCTGTCACAAACACAAGAGGGAAACCACAAAATGAATAAGTAAAAAGGTGAGAAACAATCAGAAAAGGCAACACTGCTGGCTCTTTCGGGGCTTTTCTCTCATTCTTTTCACACCATCTTCATTTGGGGGAAGGGGGATTACATTGTTGATGTCGTCATTACAAAATGCAAGTTAGCAGTCCAACTTATCACATCTCCCATTTCCTTTCCCTCTGTTCCCCCCGTTCTCTCTGCAGCCCTGTCTCTTTCCACTACTCCTGGTTGGGCCTAGAACTCTGCAAACTCCTTGCCACATTTCTCTGTGAAGGAGACTCGGATTTCCTCTTCTTCGTAGTCGTCAAAGTTGCTGGTGTCACCAGGGCCTTTGCACTTGGGAATAAACGGTGCCTCCACCTGAAACACAGAGAATATTCTCAGATACTTGCTTTTCAGGCTGCTGGTGAAATTAGGTGGACTTCCCCTTTATGGTGTGAATCAGCAGTTAAAACATGAACAAGCAACAAATGTAACCATGTTGAAATATTTTACAGTGATGAATGCAAGGTGGTGAATGCAGCGACCATGCATGTATGGTTCAAATATAGTTAAGGCAATGTCATTTTTAAAACAAACTCTTTAAAAGAAAATGGGCAAGATGGGAAACAAAATAGTAATAGTCCAATAAATTATAATTAAAATAAATACATTTTAGCCCAGACAAAATGTAAAACATCTTAGATGTCAACCTTAGTCATAGATTTCTTCATTTATTTTAATTGAATGGAGACTACTTACAGAAAAAGCTACTTTCTATGTTGTTCCTACTGTGTCACAGAAGTGACAATCAGTATCACTGCAATTTCTTTTGTAGTTTTTTAGGAAAAGTTATTTAAGGACTGCTGTGTGATTATCCCAATTACATGTTTGATTACATAACTAATTTAACTGATGTTGGTTAAATAGGTTCAATTAGGGCTCTATGGTTGCATTTTTTTTTTTGACTAGGCGCAAATATATAGATGTAGGAGCAGAGGCGGAGCTTTAATGGGTGCGATGGGTGCGTGGCACCCATGGCAGCCAATCACACGGGCCCCCAAGAAGAAGAACCATAAGATCTTATGGTTGAAAGAATTATAGCAAGCAGAATAAAGTTATATTATGATTAATTTGCTACATACTATTTAGTTGACACTGAAGTGATAAACATCTATATTTTTTATGATTCCATAATGCATTTGTATGATCGACCAATCTGTGACTGTGGGAGTGTAGCCAGCGTTGCCAGATGGGAAAGTTTCCCGCATAATTAGGCTAGTTTTAATGACAGTGTGCGGTTTTTATGTGGATTCTGCGGGTGATTGGGCCTACACTGTCAGTGAATCTGGCAACCCTGGGTATAACATCAGATTTCGTAGGCTTGTTTGCTAGGATTTGAACAGTGGAAAATTAAGTAACAAAACATAAAAATGGAACGTAGAAATGTCTGCCACTCAGAGGAAAGAAAAGCAATGCATTATAAAAATTAAATACAATGATATCTGCCCTTCAGAAACATCTTTAGTAAAGTTGTTGAGTAGCAGAAGCAAGAGAAAATGGATAGATCTGACGTTACAGTGACAGGAGCAACATCGCAGCTTATAGTGAAAGAGATTACAGTTATGATTCACATCCAAAAGCAGCTAGCAGCGAAGTTTTGTACGTGCAGGTACATTTGGTTGTAGCCCAATAACAAGCTTCTGTTCATCACGGTACATGAAACCTTCGTACATTTTTGGGAGAATCTTATTAATATTTATATTATCTGACTATCTTTTAATTGGGAAATCAATCAGGAAGAAAGGCTTTTGCGATGGGGGCGTGGTGGGGTGGGGGCCTCCGCGGCTAAGGTTTGCACCCATGGGAGAAGGCTAAGCTCCGCCACTGTGGAAGAACAAATTAACTGGTTGAGGAAGGGTTTTAATTGTCTTTATGGCAGACAAATACCAACAACAATGATGGACAATAACATACCATGAGTTGAAAACATACTATATATACAATGGATATAAAAAGTCTACACACCCCTGTTAAAATGCCAGGTTCTTGTGATGTAAAAGAATGAGACAAAGATAAATCATGTCAGAACTTTTTCCACCTTTAATGTGACCTATAACGTGAACAATTCAATTGAAAAACAAACTGAAATCTTTGAGGGGGAAAAAAAACTCACAATAACCTGGTTGCATAAGTGTGCACACCCTTAAACTAATACTTTGTTGAAGCACCTTTTGATTTTATTACAGCACTCAGTCTTTTTGGGTAAGAGTCAATTAGCATGGCACATCTTGACGTGGCAATATTTGCCCACTCTTCTTTGCAAAAGCGCTCCAAATCTGTCAGATTGCGAGGACATCTCCTGTGCGGAGCCCTCTTCAGATCACCCCACAGATGTTCAATTGGATTCAGGTCTGGGCTCTGGCTGGGCCATTCCAAAACGTTAATCTTCTTCTGGTGAAGCCATGCTTTTGTGGATTTGGATGTGTGCTTTGGGTCGTTGTCATGCTGAAAGGTGAACTTCCTCTTCAGCTTTCTAACGGACGCCTGAAGGTTGTGTGCCAAAATTGCCTGGTATTTGGAACTGTTCATAATTCCCTCCACCCTGACCAAGGCCCCGGTTCCAGCTGAAGAAAAACAGCCCCAAAGCATGATGCTGCCACCACCATGCTTCACTGTGGGTATGGTGTTCTTTGGGTGATGTGCAGTGTTGTTTTTGCGCCAAACATACCTTTTGGAATTAAGGCCAAAAAGTTCAACCTTGGTTTCATCAGACCATAACACATTTTCCCACGTGCTTTTGGGAGACTTGGTGTTTGTTTTTGCAAACTTCAGCCGGGCTTGGATGTTTTTCTTTGTAAGAAAGGCTTCAGTCTTGCCACCCTACCCCATAGCCCATTCATATGAAGAATACAGGAGATTGTTGTCACATGTCGCACACAGCCAGTACTTGCCAGAAATTCCTGCAGTTCCTTTAATGTTGCTGTAGGCCTCTTGGAAGCCTC
>JACXGI010002129.1:0-14429 GCA_016801175.1 Esox masquinongy
GACGGTCAATCTCCCTCGGTCTGGGGCTCCATGCAAGATCTCACCTCGTGGGGCATCAATGATCATGAGGAAGGTGAGGGATCAGCCCAGAACTACACGGCAGGACCTGGTCAATGACCTGAAGAGAGCTGGGACCACACTCTCAAAGAAAACCATTAGTAACACACTACGCCGTCATGGATTAAAATCCTGCAGCGCATGCAAGGTCCCCCTGCTCAAGCCAGTGCATGTCCAGGCCCGTCTGAAGTTTGCCAATGACCATCTGGATGATCCAGAGGAGGAATGGGAGGTCATGTGGTCTGATGAGACAAAAATAGAGCTTTTTGGTCTAAACTCCACTCGCCTTGTTTGGAGGAAGAAGGATGAGTACAACCCCAAGGACACCATCCCAACCGTGAAGCATGGGGGTGGAAACATCATTCTTTGGGGATGCTTTTCTGCAAAGGGGACAGGACGACTGCACCGTATTGAGGGGAGGATGGATGGGGCCATGTATCGCGAGATCTTGGCCAACAACCTCCTTCCCTCAGTAAGAGCATTGAAGATGGGTGACTGGGTCTTCCAGCATGACAACGAACCGAAACACACAGCCAGGGCAACTAAGGAGTGGCTCCGTAAGAAGCATCTCAAGGTCCTGGAGTGGCCTAGCCAGTCTCCAGACCAGAACCCAATAGAAAATCTTTGGAAGGACCTGAAAGTCCGTATTGCCCAGCGACAGCCCCGAAACCTGAAGGATCTGGAGAAGGTCTGTATGGAGGAGTGGGCCAAAATCTCTGCTGCAGTGTGTGCAAACCTGGTCAAGAACTACAGGAAACGTATGATCTCTGTAATTCCAAACAAAGGTTTCTGTACCAAATATTAAGTTCTGCTTTTCTGATGTATCAAATACTTGTCATGCAATAAAATGCAAATTAATTATTTAAAAATCATACAATGTGATTTTCTGGATTTTTGTTTTAGATTCCGTCTCACAGTTGAAGTGTACCTATGATAAAAATTACAGACCTCTACATGCTTTAAGTAGGAAAACCTGCAAAATCAGCAGTGTATCAAATACTTGTTCTCCCCACTGTATTTAGATAAAAAATGAGATGCATATAAGCGAAATCCTATAGGAAAAGTCTGCTTTACATCTTACACTGAGAGGTATTCACTTTTCAGCATGATCACTAACAACACCAGGCCAAATCTATTTCTTTCTAATTAGTATTTTTAATCTGTTGTAAAATATGTCCAGACTTGGAAATTGCTGTCTAGCCATCATCCTAAACACATTCAAAGAGCCTAAAACTTTCTGGAAATAATGGAAAAAATATTGCCAGTCCAGGTGTGCAAAGCTTAGAGTTTATAGAGAATAACCAAAAGCTGTCAAAGGTCTTTCTAACATGTATTAACATTCCTCCAAAAATATTTTGTGCAGATAAAAATAACTAATGCAAGACATTTCGAAAAAGTCCAAATGGGGGGACACTTGTGCAATCCACTATATCAGTGTCAGCTTAGTTTCTGTACTTTAGGTTTCCAAGCTGTGGTTATTAACAGTGGAATATGCAGTGTAAGGAGTCGGTCAGGGAATAACAATAAAAAAAATCTGTCACACGGGGGAGGTATCATGACTTAAAAATGTGTAGTAAATGGCATTTCATGTGTGAATATACATTGTGACGCTGGTTTCTTTAAAAAACGACAACATTGCATACATTTATTAGGGATGGACGCTAAATTCCAATACATGCACACCACATTTCTTTAAAAGTATAGTGTTGACATTATTGCAAACAATTGTCTCCCTGCTGTTTCGTGTATTATATTTTTTATTATCATAGGATAAAAAAACATTGACAATTACATGGGATGCCTTGTTCTGCATAATTTAAACGTATACACAGGGGGAAAAGGAATGGCAATGCTTTAGACATCACAGCCTCTTCATGACCCAGACCCACCCCAACCCACTGCCTGCATGCAGCTTCCACTGCACAAAGGCCAAAAGTCATTGTCACTTCAGACAGCCTGCAAAGACGAGGAGAAGCATTCACAGTAAAAGAGGATGATGGAAGAGGTGTGAGGGGGAGAAGACAGGAAGAGAAAGATGTGACTGCAGCACTGGCCTTGGTTTCAACAGAAGGAGCAGCATAGTCCTCTTGATTGTTACTGTTTTTCATTGTCTTTGACACAAAGTTTGTATACGTATGGTACGTGTGTGTGTGTGTATATAAATATATATATACACACACACACAGATGTACAGTTCTATTCTGGAAAAGTGTATCCAAACCTTTGATTGGTACTGTACATCTGTGTGTGCGCGTATGTATGCATGCATGTGTGTGTATATATATCCGCATACACACATATATACATACATATATGTGCACAAAAATACATACTTATATATATACACAATGTATAGATATATACACATACATATATATATATAGATATATAATATATAGATAGATATATACACACACACACGTACACCCACATACAGGTCTATACATATAATATATACATACACATACACAGAGCTACAGCACCTTCCCCCACAGGGCAACAGTGTCAATACCTAGCGTATGGTACATGGCCGTGCCAAAGAAAAGAATACAAATAATATTGGTCGAGATATTCCTTTTTTCTTCTAAAATTTGACGATGCTCTATTGCCATCTGGGGGAGGAAGGGGGGACAAAGTGTTTTCTTTTAAGATATCATATTCAAGTTTTTCTCCTTTTTTCTCTGGTGTATATATTTTTTCTTCTCCCTGTTAAAAAGAGTTCAAACTTTTGTGATCTGCGTGTGCTGCTCCTCATCAAAAGGTTCATTTTCCGGATCAGAGTCAGTGGTGTCAGAATATCGATAATGGTCAGGCTCATTGTCGCTAACATCCGGAGTGACTGACGTTGAAGTGCTTGCCTCAGAATTTGAAGAATCTTCGACGGTTTTTGTGAAATACAGCTTAACCTAAAGCAGATAGAGAAATAGGGAAAGCCATAATATCAGAAGAGGAAACCTCAGAAAAGTATGTATGTACAGCTCCGGAAAAAATTAAGAGACCACTGCACCTTTTTCGTTCCTTTTCCAAAAAGTTGAAAAGAAAAGTTTTGAGTGAGGAACAGAAGCGTTCAATTTGCAGTGGTCTCTTAATTTTAACCCTTCTGGTCCTCATTCAAAACCTTGAAAGAATTAGGTGCAGTTTTTAAAAAAAAATTCCAGAGCTGTATATATATATAGCACAATAATAAGCAATGACCACTACAGTAGTTATATATTGGACAAAATCTACAAAAATAAAGGGGTATAACAGTAAATAGGGAAAATGACTGTCAGGTGTAAACTTTTTCAATTCAGGACGCAAATTAATTTTTTTTTCCCAGGACCCAAGCTCATGAAAACATGCAACTATACCTACATATTATAATTTCATTGCCCATATACCTAATGCATATGCACTGTATACTAACATCTCCCCCTGCTTAGGGGGTCCAGAATCCTTAGAAGAATTTGTATGTAGGACAGAGAAACTAAACTTGCCTAACTGTTATGCAAGGACATTCTACTCAAACATGAATAGAAAACGAAATGACATTGAGGCCATCTAAAATGTTCTTTCTACATTTCCAGAAATTAGCCATAAAATAATTGTAACATATTGGACCATGCATTCAATGTGTTATACTGAAACAAAATACAAACTTGCAAAGTAAAGTGTTGTTTCATGAGTTGAAATAAAATATCCCAAACATTTTGTGCAATTGTGCGCCATTTACATAAAATAAACTGTCAGTGAGCATGTCTTCTTTTGTAGAGCTAATCCACCTCCTTAAAGGGGTGGCATACAAGAAACTGAATGAACAGCACGATAATAATACAGGTGCACATTGTACCATGGACAGTAAAAGGACTACTCCACTGTACAGTGAAATTTGCAGTTTTGTTACACAACACTATGCTACATGTCTCAATTTAAAATTGGCTTGCTGACTGCATAGCTCTTGCTAGAGAACTGCATGTTAACTACTCTACCCTAAGCTGCCTCAAACATTGATTGAGAATTTGGTAGTACATCAAACTAGCATGAAAACCACAGACCATGTGTAAATGCTCTACATTGTGTTCACTGTATTTTCTAAATGTCTGTCCAGTTGTACGTATTATTTTTATTTAGAAAATGTATTTATTATAAGAGAATGCATTTGTGTATGCTGCTACCTTGTCTCTTTCAAAAACCTTTTCATTTATTTAATATGCTGTACAAGGTAACACTCACTTGTGTTAAGGTTTGAAATAACATTTTTTAATAAATTCCCACCTGCAACTGGACACAAACCATGTTCGTAACCTTGGTGTCATCTTGGACTTAACCCCATGCTTTGACCAACACATACGCCAGTGAAATTTTCATTTTTCCATCTCTGCAGCATTGCCTAAGGTCTTCCCTCTCCTGTCCTGCCGCTGAAACCCAAATATATGCGTTCATCTCTTATCTTGATCTTGATCATCTCTTAACTTACTGCAATTCCTTACTCTACAGCATCATCTCATCATCCATAAGCATCAAATGGTTCAAAAATCTGCTCAAAATAGCTGGCCTATCACCTCACCCACACCAAGGCCTGGCAGCACATCACCCTTATCCACTGTGAGCGCCACTGACTCAGTCTCTCAACGCATCACTTACACAATCCTTCTGATAACATACAAAGTCCTTCACCACCTTGCCCGTCTGACCTCATTCCCTACCAGCCCATTCACTCACTGCACTCTGGTACAGCAGGCCACCTTACTGTCCCCAGACCCAGGCTGCAGAGCTTTGGGGACAGGGCTTTCATAAGAGTTGCTCACAGGGTCCGAGGCTCCCAGCTGCAAACCATCCAGGACTCTGAGTCAATCATCACCTTCAAGCAACGTCTCTAGCCTCAACTGTTTCAAATTGTATTCCTCTAGCCCAGCATATGCCCCCCTCCTTTGTCTCCAGTCAAAATAACCCTTAATTGTGTTATAACATGTAATTTTCTGTCTATCCGTGTCTACGGAAAGACAGAGCAATGTAAGAATAATGATGATACTTTAACCAAATCACAAACAGACATGGCTAATTCCAGATTAGTTGAAATTTCTCATACTACACTTTAAATTACAGAAATAGTGACCTCAAATGAAAGACATTTACATTATGGCCTCGCTGGCAGTACCCAGAATTTAACCTAAAACGGCAGTCAAAAAAAATAAATAGATTTAAGGATCCTAAAAGGGCAAATACTTTGGGAAATTAACACAACAGATGTGCAACCTTCATATTAATCAAACCAAGACAATCCATTACAACCATATCTTGAAATGGCTCACCTTGAAATTAGGCGAGAAGTAGCGGTTAGCTTTATCTTTGTTGGCCTTGTCCAGGTCATTCTTGGTGAGCGCGAGAATGAGGTAGTCCCTGTCGCTGTCCCTGTGCTCAGCGCTCTGTGGGAGCTGAGGGGCGCCCTGGGGCTGGTTCTGGACGCCATCCACGTCATTCACTACCACGGATCCGTTCTCCACCTTCTCGAGGCTCTCCTCCGGTGGCCCGGGGATAAAAAAGGTGTTAACCCAAAAGTGGAACATCTTATCCTGGAAAGTGGAGGAAAAAAAAGTGAAGAAATGCCCGACTATAATGAATTTGGAATGACGATCAACTGAAATGAAGTTGGCCTGACAACTGTAATGTTTATAAACAGCAGATTAATGCCAGTGTAGAATAGCAAAATGTTAAAAGTACATACAGTAAATTCCACAAGTATTTGGACTGTGACAAATCTTTTGGCTCTGTATTCCAGCACATGGGATTTAAAATAATCGAATGACAATGGGTTGAAAGTTCAAACTGTCAGCTATAATTTGAGGATATTTGAGGACTAAGGACAGATTAACAGGACACAGACGTGAATTCAGTGACCCAACATCTACAGATGCTGGGTATCTTCCCTGGGGATGCTCTGCCAGACTGTTACTGCTGCTTAACTCCTGGAGTGTTCCGAACTCAGCGGGACAATTGTGTTTGTCCATTATGGTAAGCATTCTTTGATCATCCACTTACGTCTTCCTTGGTCTACCTGGTGGTTTGCCATCAATGAGCTCACCAGCGCTAGCTTAAGGTTTGTCTCTGATCTTATTCTAATTGATCTTATAGACAGCATGACTTGCTTTGACACTTGACTTACTGCAAAGTTTTGGGCCCAATGAGCAAATTTCAGGTGTTGTGAGCAAAAATATATACATTTCTTTTTATTTCTGTGCAACTTCCTGTGCTCATTAACAGGTAACCCACCGAAATTTACACTTCACTTTGGCAGTCATTCATTTCAGTTCACTGCATCCAAATAATGAAACAAACTGTCAAGCTTAAACGCAGTTTTTGCACTTTCATCACCACGGCTAAACATTATTGCTTTTTAAAGGAAAGAGTCGCCATACATATTTTTATTTTGCATGGCTATAATTGACATTAGGTTTTAGAAGATGACAGGTAAAGCGGAGACAAAATTGAAAAGTGAAGATGGGTATTGAACCCTGGTCCCCAGCAGGGAGCTGTAGAAAGGCCACAATTACTCAAATAAAGTGTCAAATCTTGAAGCAGATGGAGGCAAATGAGGATCCTATCCAATACTAGATGTATATCTAATAGAGGCCAGTGAGTGTTTACACATGGATCCGAGAACATCACTACTCAACCACAGCTCCACATGGCGGCTTATTTTCTTACTTGATCTGTAGTGTCTTGGGCTATGTGTGTGAATTGTATTAACTCATTGTATTTGATTGAAGAAACCACTTTACAAAATAAAATGCATTATTATTACAATGTAGCCTAAAAGATTTACAGAATGTAGGATACCCTCTGCCAACTGATTTTCAAGCCTGTTTCCCGTCTCAGCCCCAAGGTTTTACGCTGCTATATTATTGTGCCAGGGGAGTAGGGTCAGTTCTCCTTCTCCTTTGTAAATCTAAGGAATGTACTCTAACTTTTCCTTGTGTCCTGCTCCGTTTAAACTTAGGAAGACATGAGCCCTTGGACCACACCTCAGGACTACCAGGCCTGAATGACTCATAGCTGTCCTTGTCCAAAGTCCTCCTGGTTGAAGTGCAGATCAAGCAGCTAATTTCGGCTGCTACTCCCCTTGTCACTTTGTGTCAACTGCTGATGTAAAAAGGGCTTTTTAAAATACATTTGATTGATTTCCCCAAGTTTTAATCAAGATTTTTGCCTGTATTTATTTTTATAAAGCCCTTTTTCACCAGCATTTCAAAGAGAACTTCGGAGCTACACATTTTGAGCTCATGTACAAAGCAGCAACTTAATCGCTAGGTAGCTAAGAATATCAAATATGCGGCATGTGTGGCTCAAATTCTGAGAATTTGAATGTTATGCTTGATGCTATTGGATCTGCGTGTGCTGGCATTTCTTTAGTAGAACAATCCAGAAAGAGTTGAGTGGCCATGCACGCTTGCAGCTTAGAGAAAACATTGCCAGCAACAGACTCCAAATGAAAATGCAAAGCTGATAATAATGACTAGAAAAAGACAATGCTTGTGAATATACTAACGCTGTAAACACACCTGCCTAATAAGAAACAGCTGTAGAGCTATCCAAAGAGGATGAAATTAACATTGCACAACTTCAAATCTAAAGTGCTAGAATACAGACTACCCCCAAAACAATGGATATAACAACAATAATAAGGACTATCATTTAAGGCGCTATTTAAGACTCACGTAAAACACTAAATGTAAAATACAAGGTAAACATTGGCCTTCCAGTACATGTATGACATTAACCACTATGGAGCTGAAACTGAACACGTCACAAAGGCACTGAATAGAGATTTATCTGGAAACTAATGGGCAGAAAAAAACAAACCTTCTTCATCATTTTGTTTTGCTTGTGAAAAAACTCCACTTTGATGTCCCCACACACGGGCAGCGGCTGGGGAAACTCAAATAGCATGTGCTTTTCTTCCCTCCGTGTGTGTGCTGGGTTGGACGTGTGGATCTTGACTTTAAGTTGATACACCACAAACTGAGGATCTAGAAAGGAGTAAGTGTTTCAGAGACAAAGGGCAGAGAAGGGGAGAAAGGTTGACAAATGGCAAAAAAGAGGTACAGAGTTGGAGAGAACCAGACAAGAAAAGATTTTTAAAAAAGCTTCAGTGTTTCAAAAGTTGTGAGTAATTTCTAGTTGTGAGTTCTCTAAAACAGTGTTATCTAATGTAGAAGGATAGAAGAGTAGGACCAGATTACAAGTAACACCCCAAAAGTACTACAACCAAAGACATGGGGCCCTATTCTGATGACTGCTGTGCCTCCGTCCATACCTAAAGGACGGCATTACATTTATGACAATTTAAAACGTATCAGAGGAAGTATATTGGTTGGTTTGAGTGCCGCCCCACTGCAATGTCTTAACACTACACCTTAGTTTAGCCATGACTGGAGGAAAACCTACCTGTCTATATTTTCTGGGCCTACATTAACGTTAGGCTATATAAGGGAAGTACATCAAAACGGATGAAAGACTCATTTACCCCAATGCCAATTCCCTTTCTTGAAGCCCTGAGGGACTGGCTCGCTCCTGTTTTTAACGGTACTGTCCCCTTAGAGAGAGAGAAGTAGATTAACAAACAGCTTGAGCCTTGAGAACAACTGTATCGGTACATGCATATGCTAGGATGTACATTATGTACATATGCAACCACACGTCTAGAAATAACATTTAGATTTAAGTTGAGGGGATTCACAAGAAAAAAAAATGTGGGGACTTAAGACTGAACATAATACCCATTTTATACGGCTGTGCCTAGTCTGTTTCTTAATGTGCCATGAATTCTCAAATGAGAACTTTCTAAAATGCTAATTTTAAGTTGGTCAGTTTAAAAAGTTTAAGGACTTCAATCCATATACCTTTATTGTTTAGAAATGATTAAGTAATATGATTCAGTCTGTCCAGGTACAGAGAATGTCAAACTCAGAATAGGGCCCTTTTTAGGGAGTGTTAAATGGAATGAAAAGTGTGAGTACAGAGCAGTTAAGAACATTAAAGTGTTAGATAAAAGAATCACAAATAATGACAACTTTGTTTAACAGTAGTTATATTTCTATTTAAAAGGAGAGATTTTCATGCAAAGATATTTACAAAGATACATATTATTTGCATAAAGAAAATAGGCACATTTCCCTGTAAGTAATGTGTTTCCAAGCTAATTTGTTGCAGATGAAAACATTTTGAGATGCTGCACACATAGGTACGATATAGCTCAAGTTCATGTATAGAATACGAATCGATAACTTTAATGTATTTCCATCATTAAATCGTGCCCACTGGTCTTGGGCCATGCACTTTAGCCAGCAGTGGAAGTGCAGGAAGCATGATAAAAGTATCAATCATTATGTCAGAGGAATAAACTTTTTTTTTTTACTTTGACCAAATTTTTCTCCCTAATTTCATGACATCCAATTTGTGATTAAGGCCATGGTTCATCACAGCAAATCCCAGTGGAATAGGGACAGACAATGTCAAGTGTCTTCCTAAGCACATCCAATGCTGTTCTGTCATATTATGTTGCACACTCAACCAGGATGTCTAGACCAGATTCCTAACATGCCGTAAGGAACCCATTCTCCAGGAAAGGAACAAAATACTTGTCAATGCGCACTTTCATCACTGCGTTCATAACATATTTAATCACTAGCCAAATAAACTGAATGGTATCCCAAAACATATTGGGAGGTTATTAAATGTGCTATATTTGGGAAGTATCCGGATTGTTATACCTTCATGCAGACATTGTGAAATCGGTGAAAGCAGCAATGGACAATAACAGACTATGTTGAACTTTTTCATTGGTTGCACTGCTGCTCCTAGCCAACTGAAATGTTAGGAGCATGACAAAATGCAGCAGTATAAAAATTCCAAGGAATTTGGCAGGATCAAACTAAATATGAAAGGTTC
This sequence comes from Esox masquinongy, assembly GCA_016801175.1. Lineage (NCBI taxonomy): Eukaryota > Metazoa > Chordata > Actinopteri > Esociformes > Esocidae > Esox > Esox masquinongy. Next base: position 9,985 of record JACXGI010002129.1, read on the forward strand.
AAAGCCCAGTGAAAAAGTTGAGGAAACCGGCATCAGCCCCCTAAAAATTGATCCCTGATAATTGTTTCTCAGGGGGGATAATTACACAAATTTTAATGCCAAAGACACCAGAAAAGCATTGAAAGTGATCATTTTCTCTGAAGCACACCACACCAAGCTGTTCTGATTCTTTCATTACTTTCTGTACAACCACAAAATTTAAACTAATAGAGACACTGGAAAGGAGTGCATTCTCCAGTGAACAACACAGATCAAAAGTGCCCAATTAAACACTTTCAGTTTTTAAATGTGTATCGTTTTAGCTATGTCTTGATGTATGGGTCGCCTAAATTCACTTTTCACAACCCCATTTCCATGAGAAGCACAAGCTTGCTGGTTGCCCCGCACTGACACAGCGATTATGATGAGATTAACTTTGCATAAAGTTCTACAAAAAGCAGATTTGAACTTCAGAAAGTCAAATTAAACTTGAAAGAATAAAGATGTTAAAAACATGACTTGCCTACCTGAAATGATTGAGCTTCATTTACTGTAATTATTTGCCTATTATAAGCAAAAACTTTGCAAAATGCCACATTCTATTTGAATACACTTTACTTTTATTGGACTAATGCTCTAAATCAGCCCTAAAATGATAAGAATGAGCACCCCACCTTGAGATTCCAGTCATTTACTACATCTTAGCAATTGTAGCTAACTAACCGTCAATGCAAAATAGCTAGCAAATAAATCTGTTATATTTACTAGTTAGCTTATCCCATCAAAGTAAATGTTCCCTCTATTTTCCTTCTTGGATCTCATGTTAACATGTGAGTCACCCATACAATTTAGCAACCAATAGAATTACAGAACTATCCATGATTAACTACAGCCTCTCATTTTGACAATGCACAAAGTACCCTTAAAATTAACAGATCATAGTCTAGCTCAAAAATATCCAAACACCAACAAACAAGGTCAGGTATCTATCAATCAACTGTCATCAAGTCAACCAAAATGTTTAATACAACACTTACTAGTAAAGATGCATAAAATACATTTTTTTATTTCACAGAATGATGTTATGCACGAGGAAAACATAGAATGACTTCAAAATGTAGAAGTGTAGACTTGGTGAAGAGGTAGAGTAAAGGTGTCTCATCATTCTCTGTACCCTGGAACAGTGGTACAATTATTGTTCAGTCTCCGAGTACTCTGGTTCTGATTCTGGATAGCAGAATGCCTAGAAATAGTGAAAGGAAGTGTAGATATTATGCAACAATTTTCCAGCAGTAAAATCACAGGGCATTATACAGTTTCTAACTTAAGACGCCAGATCTTTTGAACTACAGCAACACAGTGCTTCTTCATATACACAACAGCTACAGATAGAGAGTTGCACAGTCTGACATGAACGTGTAAAAAAACAAACAAGTAATCTGTTATTTTAACATTGACTGAAATTAACCAAAAAGATTGGGATGACAATTTGGAAGGCAATGCTCTACGTTGCCTAGCCAGTGATTTTGTGGCACACATTATTTCAGTAGGAGATGGCTGATTCCTCTGAGGTATTCTGTTGTCCTCCACAACACCTTTCAGTTTCTGCTGGGGGGCATAATGCTTGTTTGAAGAGCAAGTGGGCAGGCATTCACCATAGATTCACCTACATTGGCTTCTGTTGTGAAAGTATCTTTGCCACTACTTGTGCAGTGCTACGGCAATTTGTTTCTATCAATCATTCCATAGACATTACCTTCCTAAACAGGACTATATTCTTGATACTTACTTCCTTCCTGAATGTCCTGGGTGATAATGGTAGAAATGCCATAATTTCTTAACAGTATCATACATATTAGCATTATGAAATTACTTAAAATGTGTTCATTAAAAAAAACAAGAATTTGTTTTATCTTGTGTTTTAGTTTGAAGACTAGTGGCGATGGTCCCTACTTAAGTAGACAGTCAGGTCCTGTTGATGCTAAACTATACCTTCTTACCATAGCACCCTCATGTTTCAATCTGTGATTTAAAAAATGTTGATTAATACATGTGCTCATAAATCAGTCTCACCTATTATCAAAGAATGTAGTTTGCAAGTTTGAGGACGCAGGTTTTGATTTTCTGCTGTAACCCCTACAGAAAGATAGTTGTTAGAGGGCTGAATGTTGTACAAGTACAAATATACAAGTGAAATATACATTGGAAATTCATCATACATTTAGAATTGGTAACAATGTTTAAGATAAAATATGCTAATTTAATATGCAAGTTTATTTCAGTAAAGTAGGCTGCTTTGTGATGTGCCCATTTTCTATTCTGCATTTTACCCAGTCATTTATGGCACAGTCCTATCACTTTGTTTAGGCTACTGAATACTTATTTAGGCCACTGTTACTGTAAGGAGCATATGTAAACATGTCACACAAACACATACATAGACATTATATTCATAGATATACAATCATGTGAAAAAGTATACACTGAAAAGTTAATTACTTGGACACATGGATATTTGAGTTAAATTACAAATACATTCATTGATAAAGGTAACAATAACATGTCAAACAAACCCTAATTAACCCTAATGAGCCTATTATGTAATTAAAATAAACAGAAATGCAATTTCCTTACATTGAAAAAGTACACCCGTACCTTTACCATCACATACAAGAGAAAATGAAACACTGCTTTTGAACAGAAGAATACCAACGGTAAAGCATGGAGGAGGTATGATTTGGGACTGCTTTGCGGCCTAAGGGCCTGACCAACTTGCCATCATTTAAATAACCATGATGATCGAATTCTCGAGGAGATGTGAGAACATCTGGCAAAAAGCTGAACCAAAACCAGATCTTGCAATAGGAGAATGGAAAAACAAGTTAAAATGGCTCCAAAAATGAGAGTTATGGAATGTCTGCTTCGAAGCCCAGACCTATCAAAATACTGTGAGGGTGATCTGAAGCGGGCTGTACATGCAAGAAAAGCTCTTGAACATGACAGTAGAAACAGTACTGTAAAGAAAGGTCAGCAAAAATGTCTCCAATCCAATGTAAGTGACTGATAGATGCTCACAGCCAATGGCGGCAACACAGGTTATTGAAGCTAGGTGTGCAGTAATGTTTTTTTCCCTGCACTATGAACTTGCATTTCTATTGATTTTATATTAAATTAAGTAAAATTAAGTATCATTTGTTAAATTATGGTTACCTCCATCTTCAATAGTGTTTAAGAGTACATAAACATACATCCAAATATGTTAAAATGGGGAACACTTTTTCACATGACTGTACACAATACTGGTATTTTAAGAATGTTATTTCTAGATTTTCATGCATACCATTTGTAGGTTATAGACATCATCCACAACGATTCAGACGATTTTGGAGCTGTATAAGGCTGACATGTCTTCGGGTCTTCTCCAACCAGCTTCTTTTCAGAAAGCTGCATCAATGTTTCAGCTAGCTAGTTAGCTAACAGTAGCACAGATGTAGGGCTGTCAAACTATGCTTTAGAAAATTTGCCCATAATAACAATTCTAATAATATTCAAATAAAATAAATTGAAATGTGTGAAAAATGAGTTCAGTGTTGTGTCCATTATATCCAGTAGAGTAATTGAGCAACAATGGAAAGTCCGGTAAACAACGCTAAACCTTTCAAAGGAAAATTCCACCAAAATACACCATTTAGGGTGTATTTTCAGTCTCCCTAAACAATTTGCGAATACTTTTGAGTTTCAGACATAATTATGCACCATAGCAGCATTTGAAATGTTGGGCAGGGAGAAATCAACCAATGGCTTTAGTAGTGGAACCCGGCAGATGTTGGAGCTGAAAACGAATGGAGTCATTTTCTGTTTAGTTTCACAAAGACTCAATGTTGTACTGATCACGCAAAGTCAATTCTATATGTGGTCATGGTTGCCTTTCATTGATAGTGATCGGATGTCATTCAGCGATGTTCCTATCAGCAGATAGATTGATAAATGTACAAGGTGTCAACACGCACAGTGGATATAAAAAGTCTACACACCCTTGTTAAAATGCCAGATTCTTGTGATGTAAAAGAATGAGACAAAGATAAATCATGTCAGAACCTTTTCCACTTTTAATGTGACCTATAATATGAAAAATTCAATTGAAAAACGAACTGAAATCTTCGAGGGGGAAAAATGAAAAATAAAAACCTTACAATAACCTGGTTGCATAAGTGTGCACACCCTCTTATAACTGGGGATGTGGCTGTGTTCAGAATTAACCAATCAAATTCAAACTCATGTTAAATAGAAGTCATTCCACACCTGCCATCATGTAAAGTGACTCAGATTAATCACTAATAAAGTTCAGCTGTTCTAGTAGGATTTTCCTGACATTTTATTAGTTGCATCTCAGAGCAAAAGCCATGGTCCGCAGAGAGCTTCCAAAGCATCAGAGGGATCTCATTGTTGAAAGATATCGGTCAGGA
>JACXGI010002129.1:14529-38756 GCA_016801175.1 Esox masquinongy
ACTGGACGTCCCTCCAAAATTGATGAAAAGACGAGAAGAAAACTGGTCAGGGAGGCTTCCAAGAGGCCTACAGCAACATTAAAGGAACTGCAGGAATTTCTGGCAAGTACTGGCTGTGTGCTACATGTGACAACAATCTCCCGTATTCTTCATATGAATGGGCTATGGGGTAGGGTGGCAAGACGGAAGCCTTTTCTTATAAAGAAAAACATCCAAGCCCGGCTGAAGTTTGCAAAAATAAACATCAAGTCCCCCAAAAGCATGTGGGAAAATGTGTTATGGTCTGATGAAACCAAGGTAGAACTTTTTGACCATAATTCCAAAAGGTATGTTTGGCACAAAAACAACAATGCACATCACCCAAAGAACACCATACCCACAGTGAAGCATGTTGGTGGCAGCATCATGCTTTGGGGCTGTTTTTCTTCAGCTGGAGCCGGGGCCTTAGTCAGGGTGGAGGGAATTATGAACAGTTCCAAATACCAGGCAATATGGCACAAAACCTTCAGGTGTCCGTTAGAAAGCTGAAGATGAAGAGCAAGTTCACCTTTCAGCACGACAACAACCCAAAGCGCACATCCAAATCCACAAAAGCATGGCTTCACCAGAAGAAGTTTAACGATTTGGAATGGCCCAGCCAGAGCCCAGACCTGAATCCAATTGAACATCTGTGGGGTGATCTGAAGAGGGCTGTGCACAGGAGATGTCCTTGCAATATGACAGATTTGGAGCGCTTTTGCAAAGAAGAGTGGGCAAATATTGCCACGTCAAGATGTGCCATGCTAATAGACTCCAACCCAAAAAGACTGGGTGCTGTAATAAAATCAAAAGATACTTCAACAAAGTATTAGTTTAAGGGTGTGCACACTTATGCAACCAGGTTATTTAGAGTTTTTTTATTTATTATTTTTCCCCCTTGAAGATTTCAATTAGTTTTTCAATTGAATTGTTCACATTACAGGTCACATTAAAAGTGGAAAAAGTTCTGACGATTTCTTTGTCTCATTCTTTTACATTACAAAAACCTGGCATTTTCACAGGGGTGTGTAGACTTTTTATATCCACTGTATCCTCTAAAAGACTGCAACTCCACAAGCCATTAAATCCTGCTTTGTCCTAGTCCCTCGCCTACACTCAACGGGTTCTTCCAAAACATTATCCCACCATAGACAGGATACTGCTAGCTGGCTAACTTTACAATGAGCAACACAATGGCTTGTCGTGGTGATTTGAAAGAATAATTTGGGGAAGTGATCTTACATTGCAATATTGAACCATACAAGTACAACAGATTTGAAAGACAGTGGTATGTGGATATTATTGTGATTTTCCTGCCAGGTGAAATGTGTTCAAACACGGACTGAAGAATGGATTTACTAATCACATCTGGACCGCAAATGTTAACCAGAACCAAAGGGGGAAAAAAAAGTCAATTCTATAGATTCGGGCATTGCTTCTAGCTAAACAAATAAGTAATTTACTGATTATTTTGGCTAGGTTAAGAAGTGAACTATTAAAGCCTGTTGCTAGTAATCTACTGTTTAATGAAAAGCCAGCCTTTTATTATTATTATCATTTTTTTTTTTTACAAATGGCTAGTTACTGTCGTTATGACAGCAAATGATTTGAGCCTTGCTTACCAAAAAACATGCCAGTGGCATTAACTATAGAGATCTATGGCCAGCGTTCTACTGTATAATTTATTAACAAACTTGAATGCAGTTACTTTGCTGTTATTTGAGCTACTGTCTGAACATTTAATGCAACAAAATGTGGCGCCCTTCATAGAACTAGATTTTGTGGAAAATTAAGCATGAAGTCTTAGAAGAGTATGTCTACTGGTAAGTGTGTTAATGATGTTTGTGTTTTCTGCCAACTGTAGTGATGGCCAAACGAGGCTTCATTAGCAATATTTTAGCATCAGGATATTATGCTGGCAGCACTCGGCTTTTATTGTGATAATGAAAATCTATCATTGAAATTTAAGGCCCTATAGTTAATCTAGTATGTAAAAAAGAACAGACATTAAACATAAAATGACAGACTACATTGACAGACTATATTGTTAACTATATCGCCTTATATAGTTCAATGATGGCTTTTATTATGAAAAAGAAAATCTGAGTTAGCGCTGCTAGCATAATATCCTGCAGCTAGAAGAACGGTAATGAAGCCTCGATGGCCACCACTAGCCAACTGTAGCTGGATATAATGCAAAGGTATAACCTAGGCCTATTCCACACATAGGTATTTTTTTAAAACAGGAAAACTTCAACTTTGTACATAAAAAAAAAATCCATCCATACAAGCACTGTTTCAAATAAATCTGTCCACATCAAAATGAAAAAACACTCAAGCACTATCAAGATCATGCCAAACCAACAGGCGGTGATATAAGCCTAACCTTAAAGCCATGTTGGCCATTCAGAAGCCTGAATGGCCAACATGGCTTTAAGGTTATTACCGGCTCCGGTAGGCAAACAACAATGGCGCGATTGCTGAATGTAGCAGTGACGTCCGTAGTGCATTCTGACACCTCTGCTCCTCAATATAGTTGGAAAGTAACTGTACATTTATGTGCAAACATGTAAAAAGTCCTGTTAGCAAGATTAAAACCAGCACTATTTTGGCTGTCCTCCATTGCACAAAATCACCTCATGTAAACAAAGGAGACAACGTTACAAGCCAAAAACGCTGTCTGTTTTCAGTGAACTAGAACACAGTTTGCATGTGGTCGAAAGGCTAAAACGCATAGAAAAACACACGTTTTAAAAAATACCTATGTATGTGTGGACAAGGCCCTAGCGTTTTTAGCTAATTAAAACGCCAAATTTGTTTTCTTGCTTATTGAAAACTGTGGCTATGGAAATAAATTCTGTTGCTAGCAATCTACTGTACAATGCCTACTCTTTTTTAAAGTTATATTGCTGTTATAGCAACAAATGGTGGCGTCCTTTATAAACAGATTTAGTGGAAAGTGGAGCAAGCATGAAGTCTTATTTCTACTGGTAAATGTGTTAATGTTAATGTTTTTGCAGTAACTGCAAAGATAGAATAATTTTGACAAAAGGATATCATAAATGGAAACAATTTCTGCTGGTGAATGTGGTTCAACTTTGTTGGCATATTATATAAACAAGGTAAACAAACGTGGTGTTTACCATTGAGATCTGTTGTAGCTACTTATGGGTGCATTACTGGCAGTTGCAAAGCAACATGTAATCCGGCATAACCTGGCTTGGCCTACCGCTTTACTAAAAGCGCTTTCCATTTGTTTGAAAAATATCAACATATCAACTTAATGTCAAGTGCAGGTCTTTACTTATTTAAAATGATCAATTCTGGTCATTTTGCAGGTCATTTCTTATGGAAAATAGTATTCAATGGACGCAAACATTAGGCAGTGTACTGAGCTCTGTTCCACATCACTGTTTCCAAATGATGTGGCATTATTTTCTATTCTACCATTTCTACTATCCACTACCAGGAAACCAAGCTCAGCTCACAAAACAGTCGTGACAGACAAAAAAACAGGCTCCACACTCAGACATTAATTGATGAGTTGTTGCAAGCAGCAGAAGGAACAATGCTAACCAAATACAACTATATACAAAAACATAGACCAGAGTGATATCTTACAGAGATACCAACGAATTGGACAAGCTGACCACAAGTATAAGTAACAAGTAGGTAAACAAAAAGAAAACTAGTTTATTAAAAACAAGAAACCAGGCAAGCCTAGTTCAGCCGGCCCACAATAGAAAGTGCTGCCATCTTGAGATTCGAACCTGGGTCACCCATGTGAAAGGCTGTATCGTTAACCACTACACCACGGAGCTGTACTTTTGCCGGGTGTCAGTATAGCTTCTTGTCTGTATCCTGAACAAATCCTCTTTTGCTACTGACCTTTTTAATAGTTAACTGGCCATTTGTGAATGAAATTGATAGTTAAACTGACAAACGTTTCTTACTATGTTTACCTCTACCACAAATAGCGGCTATGTATTGCGTTTGCCCTGGACCATTTTAGCACCGTATTAGCCAATAATAATCTTTACCAGTATCTACTAACTTACTGGAATAGTCATAAGAATTGAGCAATTGCTAGCGAGTCTGCCAAAGGCATTTCATTTCATGGCATAGGAACGTATTTTTTTCTTTCATGGCAAAACAATGTACTTTTTTCTTTCATTCGTGAATGATATTTATACAATAACTATCAATAAAGGCGACAATAACTAACTTTTCATCAAGTGAAAAGACGAGAGAATCGTGGAATCTACCAGAAATAATTAATAAATGTCGTTGCTCTCAATAGATTTGAACGTAGGTCTTCCATATGAGAGACACTACCATTAACCACTACGCCACGGCATTACAAGTTTCAGCAGTCGCTAGACTCCATTGAGGATTATGTGAAATAGGCTTACTAGTATCTACTAACGTCCTAGGTATAATCATAAGAATTGAGCAATTGCTAGCGAGACTGAAGATGAACTATTCCATGCCAAAAACAGTTGCAATATAACCGTATACAGTTTCGGTTAAGGCTTAAGATATTGTAACTACGTTGTTAAGCCAGCAAATGTGTTTGTCTATCCTGACCCAAAACGCACGCACGGCTGCGTATCCACTAGAAACAGTCGCAATATAACCGTAAACTGTTTTATTTCAGGTTTACCATAATGTAGATACTAACGGTTTTAGCCAGCGAAGTTTGTCTATACAGAATAATTCATAATGCGTACTATGCATCGCCTGCGAGGAGATACGAACTCGGGACCTAAAGTTCACCAGTCCGGGAACGGCTGTGCTGCTATTAATGTTGGCATTGCCTAGATGTTAGAAAAAGTATGGTTGTAATAAAAATACTCAAATCAAGTATGACCAAATGTAGGTTATTTATAGCAAAGTTGTTTTCAAAGTATATCTGATGTTTAATAGCTGTAATATTTCAACAATGCGAAGCAACAGCAGCAACAGTGCACACTGTACTGTAACCTACTGGAGGGAGGCATTAAATGATTCATTCCGAAGCCCAAGGTACTTCAAGAGATTTTGGGGTAAAGAGTGAGATTTTCTGGGGTATTTACAGGTTTGTTCACATGCTTGATTATTTTCAATGTCAGTTCAAGTCTAAACTGCAACTCCCAACCATGACATCACAAATATAAAAAAAACATCATTATTAAATATTGCTTGCAGATTGATGTCTAAAAACTGTGTGTGTGTGTGTGTGTGTGTGTGTGTGTGTGTGTAAATACTGCATCAATAATAAATTAACTACAAAATGTGGAGAAAGGAACATTTGAGAGCTACATTGAACTGAAATACTCAAGTTACAGTTTGGAAAAAGTAGGTAAAGCCCAATCTTGATGAATGCAGCTCAGCAAAAATATTGCCATCTATTCTATTTTCTTAATAACAAGCAATTTTTCTTAGAATACAAGATACCACTCAAATGCTTAACTTGAATGTAAACTATATCCATGCTCTCGCCACACCAGCACACCTGCAACGCTCATTTATTATGGGTGGCTAAACGGCTGACTCAGAGAGCTTGCCAATGCAAGAGTTACATGCCTATCCTCTGGGTCAAAGTTCAAGTTAAAGATGAGTGACTTACTGCAGGTGCCTCCGCTGAACATTGGTAGCGTCTCAAACACCATTTTGTGAAAGAGGAGAGCAACCGGCTTGTAGTCCAACTTGTTCTTGAGCAGGTGGCTGTAGTAGTATACATAGCGCCGTTGGCTTGGGATTGTAACACCCTGAAAATTAAATGAAATAAGAACTGTCAATTAAATCCCAAACTGCAGATCCTACAAAAATTCACATTTTAATAGATTTTACCTGCATCCTACTAAGTGCCCTAGAAAGAAAAATAGTTCTATGTAAATTCATTTACACTCCTTAACCTGTTAACCAAAATATATTAGAGTTACTGTTAAATAATGAATGTGGGCTTAAAGTGCAGTCTCAGGTTTAATTTGAGGGTATTCACATCCAAATTGGAGGAAGGGTTTAGGAATTACAGCTCAATTATGTAGCCCCCACTTTTTCAAGGTATCATAAGTAATTGGACAATTGACTCAAAAGCTGTTTCATGGACAGGTGTGGGCTATTCCTGTTATTTCTTCATCAATTAAGCAGGTAAAAGGTCTGGAGTTGATTCCAGGTGTGGCATTTGGTATATGCGGTCAAAGGAGCTCTCAATGCAAGTGAAACAGGCCATCCTTATGCCGCAAAAAAAAAAAATCCATCAGAACATTTTAGGAGTGGCCAAATTAACAGTTGGGTACTTTCTGAGAAAAAAAGAACGCACTGGTGAGCCCCGCAAAACAAAAAGGTCTGGACGTCCACGGGAGACAACTGTGGTGGATGATCGTAGGATCCTTTCCAAGGTAAAGAAAAACTCCTTCACAACATCCAGCCAAGTGAAGAACACTCTCCAAGAGGTAGTCATATCATTATCCAAGTTCACCATAAAGACAAGAGAGCAAATAGAGAGGGTTCATCACAAGGTGCAAACCATTCATAAGCCACAAGAATAGAAAGGCCAGATTAGACTGCCAAAAAAACATCTAAAAAAGCCAGCCCACTTCTGGAACAGCATTCTTTGGACAGATGAAACTAAGATCAACCTGTACCAGAATTAAGAAAAAAAGTAAGGAGAAGGCTTGGACTGGCTCATGATCCAAAGCATACCATATCATCTTTAAAACACGGTGGAGGCAAGGTGATGGCATGAGCATGCATGGCTTCCAATAGCACTGGGTCACTAGTGTTTACTGATGATGTGAGAGAAAACAGAAGCAGCCGGATGAATAGAAGTGTATAGGGATAAACTGTCTGCTCAGATTCAGACAATTTCAGCAAAGTTGATTGGATGGCGCTTCACTTTACAGATGTACAATGACCAAAAACATTCTGCGAAAGCAACCCTGGAGTTTATGGCAAAGTAGTAGAATATTCTGCAATGGCCGGGTCAATCAAATGATCTCAACCCGATTGAGCATGCATTTCACGTGCTGAAGACAAAACTTAAGGTAGAAAGACCCACAAACAAACAATAACTGAAGACAGCTACAGTAAAGGCCTGGCAAAGCAACACAAAGGAGTACACCCAGCGTTTGGTGATGTCCATGCGATCCAGACTTCAAGCAGTCATTGCCTGCAAAGATTTCGCGACAAAGTATTAAAAATGAACATTATTTATGATTGTGTTAATTGGTCCAATGACAATTGAGCCCCTGAAATAAGGGGACTGTATGAAAACGGTTGCAATTCCTAAACATTTCATAGAATATTTTTGTTCAACCCCTTGAATTAAAGCTGAAAGTCTGCACTTCAATTGCAAATCGGTTGTTTCATTTCAAATCCATTGTGGTGGCGTGCAGAGCCACAATAATGAAAATTGTGTCAGTGTCCAAATATTTCCGGACCTAACTGTATATCCTCCCTTATTCTTACTTCCTTGCAGCAAGTCTAGATAGGTACACTTGTCACACAAACATTACCCAAAATGCACCAGAATCCCTGCCTTTACCTAAACAACACTGCTGAGAGAGTGTCAGCTTAAGGGAACATTCGCAAATCAGTTCCAATTCTTGCAAGCAGGCAAGTTAATTTTGATGAGGTGTTCAGTTAAATGACCTCAAATGCTCCTCACATCAGAGCCTACAAATCAACTGAGCAAGTGAAGGGACTTGCTCTCACTTAGACAATCATAATACAGCCATTATCAACATTAGGTTATAGAGTTAGATATCTACACGAAGGTTAAGCATACATATTGTTAGGATTGTAAGAAAATAAGTTTGGCATTTGGTATGATCGTAAAAAAAGCCACACGTAAAACATGAAACGTAAGCGCAAAATTAGATCTGTGAATGTACACAATTTTACGACTTTCTGGATGTTAAATTCTTACTTTACGTCTCCAATTATTTGTTTAGGGAATCATTTTTCTACATACAAACTTTTGTCAGTAATCTGCATCTTTAAAGGTATGAACCAAACGTAGCTCTTTGAAACTGTAAAGCTAGCAACAATAAATTGGACCGCTAGCCCAGTGTTCTGCCATAGCTGCAATTCCTGATTTTATGTTCAAAATATAAGTCCATAGCTGTTTTTTAAGACTGCATAACAACATTACACCAGTAGGCTATCATGTGTTTAGGCATGATAAGTAAAATGTTTGTGAAAACGACAAGAACACTACAGCCTTGCATTGAATATCTGTCTGAGCTGCAAAATATGATTAAGTGATTTAGGTCAAGATATTCATTTAAATATTAGTCTGGCATGTGCTATTTAATAGCGGTGGTCTTTCCATCATATTTTTGATGGCTGTATGTGGCCTGGAAATACTGTAGTGATTGCATAACACTTCATTTTAGTTATTCAGTATTTCAAGTTCTCATTCTACAGCAAGAACCTAGGGGGGAAAAACAAAGACCCATAAAGTAACGCAGTTTGAGTATTTGGGACCACAACAAGTGTGTAGGCCTACACAATAACGCAATTTCTATAAGTGATTTTTTTATTACACATGAAACTTATGCACAAATAAAGAACAGTTACACACATGGATTACGCTCACAAAAACCATTTTTCACTATGAATGCATGAAGAGAGAAGAGACCTTGCAGGATACTCATTTCTGGATTCCCTGATTCCGTTGTTCACACTGCCTATGCTTGTTTTATTAGCCCTTCCACTGGAAAGTTTCGGAAACATTTGTTTTGTACTTCAGAATTGTAAAACAGGACTCGTACAAGCAAAAATATTCATGTCATCCTAACAGAGAGTATGTTCACAGATCTTATTTCACACTTACGTTTCATGTTTAACATAACTTTTTGCCGGACCGCGGTAGCGGAGCCGGTCAAGAAGAGCGAATGTCTCTGAGTGAATTACTGACTGACTACCCCTTGTTAAATAGCGTAGTGGTTAGAGAAGCGGACCTGCAAACAATAGGTCCCGTGTTCGAATCTCGTCACAGCCAAAACAAATTATGCATTAAGATTTGTTCCAGATAGACAAAAACTTCACTGGCTACAACCTTTACTAGCTACGTTATAGTAAGCCTAAAATGAAACTTTGCGGTTATATTGCGACAATTTCTGGTGGATTTTCGAAGTACACATCAGTGCACGCCTTCTGGGGTAATATAAGCTAGATCAAAACCCCTTGGGCACCAAAAGAGTTGGGGTTTCCATGATTATCTTGTCTTTTCACTTGACAAAAAAAGTCAGTTATCGTCACCTATATTGATAGTTACTGTATCAACGTCATTCACAAATGAAAGAAAAACTAATGTTTTTGTGCCATGAAATGAAATAGCTTTGGCAGTGTAAAGTTTATCTTCAGTCTTGCTAGAAATTCCTCAATTCTTATGACTATTCCAAGCAGTAAGTTAGTAGATACACACAAGCCTATTACTGGCTAATAAGCTGTTAAAATGGCCAGAGGCAAAAGCCACAGATGCTATTTGTGGTGAAGGTAAACTTAATATGAAACGTTAGTTTAACACAATCCTTAATGGTGTCTAGCGACTGGGCAAACGTGTAGCACTGTGGCGTAGCAGTTAAAGACACTGGCTCTCACGTGGGAGACCTGGGTTCAGATCCAGAGCAACAACATTTATCACTTAATTGCAGGCCGGTTGAACTAGGCTTGCCTGGTTCCTTTTCTGGTTTTATAATCATACCAATATACATACGGATTTTCGTATACTCCAACAATACATACACTTAACCTTTTGACAGATATCTAACTCCATATCAGGTTCTCTCCTTAATAAGAGCTCATGACTACTATATACACTCACTGGCCACTTTATAAAAGGTACATTTAATTTCTCACACATCACCCCATATGCATCTATTTCAACGTGACTGAGGATAAAAGACACTAAAGTCGCCGAAATACCTGGATAGTTTACATTACATGAGGTAGGTAATTCTCTAAAACAGTAATAAAATTCCTTTGATTAGCACAAGCATACATGTAATAAGACCATTACCATGGGCTTGCATAGCTTGCTGCACCAAGCTGCTGCATATGCCAGTGTTCAGCACAACTTTGTGCAACTAAGGAAGATCAAAATACATACCCCCATGAAAGTGATTGAAATCTATGGTTAGGCTAAATGTAGTAGAGTAAAGAATTGGCTAAATGTAGTATTAAGACCATGACAAGTCTATGATCTAAAGATCGAGACCTATTGTTCTTTTATGAGATTTCTCGCAATGAGTACTTGTGTGGTCCCCACCCTTGGGATATCACTGACCTTCTTGTCCCTCGTCCGCACTTCGCCGTAGAAGTCGAGGGCCTCCTGGGCTTCCAGGAACTTGCCGCGGTGCAGGAGGTAGGCGCATATCATCACTCCAGTGCGTCCCTTCCCTGCCTTGCAGTGGATAGCCGCCACATGATTGTCATCTTTACTCAACCACTGGTCCAGGTCTTCACAGAACGGCTTAATGAGCTCTAGCTGAGGCGGGTTGTGGTCTTCAAAGGGGAATTGTGCAACTGGAAGGAGAGAAAATGACAATGAGTATGTCTCAGGGGTGCAATGGTATGCCTAGCCCACAGTATGGTACCTACAGCAGTTTGATGCTCACGATTCGGTATGTTTTTTGTACAGTGCAAAAATGTCTTGCTACCAAAGGTTAGTTGTACCGATCCGCTGCTACCCATTGGAATGAACAATTGAGTTGACCAAGTCACTTAAAATAGACTAATTAGAATAAGTAAAAGGAGTAATTTAAAAAGAATAAATCGTTCCCAAACTTCACATCACTAGTTTCAAAATGTTTGAGCCATTAGGAGCTGCACAGGCTACTTTCATAAAGCAGTGGCAACACACAGTTAATGTTTTAACAACTCTGTCCATCAGCTTTGTAGTCAACCAAAATGCTGACAAACTGGAGATTTAAATGAAGCTGGAAAATGCTACCATGTCGGTTTATCAATACCACCACACTCCAATGAGGAACTAACTGTTCCTCCTTGTGTTTGGCTGAGAAAACAACTAGAAAAGCTCCAACAAGTACAATCATTTTAATGACGACATGCACAAAGACTCAAATTTGATTAGAATAGCCAAATATGTTTTTTCAATTCAAAGGCATTCAACAATTAGGTTTTCTTTTAGTGACTTTGCACTGAAAACATGTATTACCACTTTTTACCATTATTTTACCAGGTACTTATGATACAATGATTTGTATTAGGGTGGTGGTAATTGCCTACCTCTGCAGTTGAATTTGGCAGCATCATAGTGTCGTTCTGCACACCTGAAACAGGAAAAACAAAATAAGTAAACAGCCATGCAACATTATTAAACAACTTTGATATTAGCGGGCAAATGTTTTGTGGAATTACTTACAGATTGTAAATTTTATAATGGTCTTTATGTTTTGAGTCAAGAAACCTGTTGAGGTAAAGAACTACGTTCAGCATAGTCCTCAATTGCAGAAATGTATAACACATTTATTGACATTGCTACTAAATAGACAAAGGTGCAAAATACAGTTAAAATATTAAAATAACTTGGATCGTTTTGTCAAATGTTTCTAAACCATAGTTGAATTGGTTTTTATTTGGTAAATAAGCAGATTTTAAAAATGAGCTAACTTCTGTTAAGATCGCCCATCCCTGTTCCATGTGGATTAATTACTAAGTCCTCACCTGGTGAGGTCATGATTGGCTGTTACTCACCGTACAACATCGTCTATATTGTTTCTGTACACCCCTTCGAGTCGTTCTGCAGGAAACCCCATAGCAATAATGTTTGGATATATATCTGTAGTCACCAGCAGGTCAAGGACACTAAGCTACAACTAAGAAAATCATAGAAAACCTATACAAAATCTAAAGCCTAAGACAATCAAATCTTGCTATGGAAATAATCCTGATGCAGTTCCAATTCCCTTTAGTATCACTTCCTGGATATCATCGTGCAAAAGGGCAAACAGATTTGATCACAAGTATAACATATGGTGTTGGTGCTGTAAAAGCCAGAGGCCCTGAGAACTTAACTCAAAATAAACATGCAGCATTACCAAAGATTTAGTAACTCAGTTGAAAATCTGAATACTTGAAATGTACATAAAGTTTTGAAAAATGTGTCAACTTTTTTATACATTTTCAGAACAAACCAAAATGCACTACTGTCAACAAATAGTTTATTCTAGCTCACTAGATAGCTAAATCTGGTTAGGTTAGCCACTACTTTTGCTAAAATATCATCTAATTTCAGAAAGACCTTTTAGTACCTCACCTGTTCTTCCACAACTGTGTCATCTGCTACCTCGGGGTTATTGCCTATGGAAGTCGATTTCCCTCACATCACTATATCAGTCTATGGACTACTGTAGGCTAGACATTGTGGTTTGTCATCTTATAGTGACATTAGACAACACCACAAGTCCATAGCCATGACCGGTCAGACCTGTCAGCAGAATGACGTCCGCTGTTCAGTAGGTACTGTCAAGCCTATCAATTAGCCTGTATGCGTCTCACTGCCTAATGAACAATGGCTGTCCGCCTGCTGGGACACCAAGATTATGGTCTGACCAGACGATGTATAAAAATTTAGCTACTGCTTTTTCCTTCTGAAGCACCAAGAGGTTTACTTATGAACTGGCTGACTGACACTGAGGAAAGTAAAGTATCACTGTAGGCCTACTAGTTTGAAGATTAGCAACAGTGGACTGATGCTTTTTTTGTTAGCTAATATAACAAGGGTCTCCAACAGGTCAACTGAGCTACTGAAAGCTAAGAGCATTTATTAGTAGCTTGCAAAACAATTCTGAAGTACATGCAATATTAACTTGCTGCATTGCAAACACGTGAACAAATCTCATGTCCTCAAACCTCTTTTGGTGACCCCCAGCCACGTATTAAATACATTGCTGAAAGAAATCATGGGAACACTTAAATCACATCGGGTCTCGATGAACTAAATTTATTCAAGATCAAAATCTTTAATGTACATTGTGCAATTCGTTGAGAACAAAATAACATGACAACGGTGAATAGAAACCAAAATTACCAACCGATTCAGGGCTGGATTCAAACTCACACCAAAAATCAAAGCAAACAATTGAAATCACAGGTTGTTCCAACTAGCGTGAATTTCATTGTGGCAACACAATGTGACTCAGTAGCGTGTGGCCCCCACGTGCCTGTATGCACTCCCGACAACGTCTGGGCATTCTCCTGATGAGACACTGGATGGTGTTCTGGGGGATCTCTTCCCAGACCTGGATCAAGCCAACAGTGAGCTCCTGGATAGTCTGTGGCCAGGCCTCAAATTTTGCGATTTTAAGGGCAAGGCCACTTGGCCTTAACAGGGTTCATAATATGCCAGGGCACCAAGGCCAACAGCCAGGGCACTAAGACCATAAAGCAAAATAAACAATTACTGTAGTGATTTAAGAAAGCTTGTGCCCTCTTCATGCTTTATTAACTAATGACAAATTCATAATTGATAAACATCAACTTTACGTCCTAGTTTTACCCTTGTGTCTGTAACAATTATTAGAATTATGTTTTTTTAACCATGTTAACTGGCTCAATGTTAGTCCCTTGTCAAGAAAGCCCCAAAAACACCTATTTAAAACTTTTTGTCAAATAAATCAAGAGATATCTTAAGCTAGGGTGGTCATATTGTTATGACAGTTGCAGGGCTTATTTAGCAGTCTGATTTAGCACAGATAGTTATCTATATTTAAAATAAAAGCAACATCTATACACTTGAAATCAGGCAAGTAACTAACATGCTAAGGAGGAATACAAAAATACATCACTTAATTTAAGACAAGCAATTTATTATAAATTAATGCAGCAACATACAGCTCTGGAAAAAATTAAGATCACTGCACCTTTTTCTTTCCTTTTCAAAAAAGTCAAAAAGCAAGGTTTTGAGTGAGGAACAGAAGGGTTAAAATTAAGAGACCACTACACAAAGTGAACGCTTCCATCCCTCACTCACAACTTTCCTTTTCAGCTTTTTTGGAAGGGAAAAAGGTGCAGTGGTCTCTTAATTTTTTCTGGAGCTGTATATTTAGTGTAGCTAGGTCTAGGTTCAGATCCCGAAGAGAAAATTATTAATGTTAGCTGGCATGCTAATCAACTGCAAAGAAAGACACAGAAACACTAGCTACCTTATAAGTTCAGTCCAGAAAGGAGACATTTTAACAAGAGACAGTTAGCTAGCTAGCTGTTGAACAGTCATTAACTAGCTAACTCAGAAAATAACACAGA
Organism: Esox masquinongy; assembly: GCA_016801175.1. NCBI lineage: Eukaryota > Metazoa > Chordata > Actinopteri > Esociformes > Esocidae > Esox > Esox masquinongy. Next base: position 28,804 of record JACXGI010002129.1, read on the forward strand.
TTACGTTTGTGTTAACAGCAGCTAAAATAGAACACCAGTAAAAGCGCCATACTGTAACTATAGCGTATATAATACTATTTGTTGACCTTGCTTTCATGTTTTTTGAACGACCCGCTGTCCCCTTATGCAGACGTATCGATAACTGATTGTCACGGGTGGGCATTGGCCAATAACAATTGAGATATCGGAGTTCCTGCCACTGACTGGTGCTTTGGATTACAGCGAATGGATAGAGCAGTGTACATTACACTGGCAATGATCCAGGAAACATTTTTTTCCCCTAGGCCAACAAGTGCACAACAGCACAACGCAATAATTTATTGGGGAAGCAGGGCATTACGGCATCGGCGGCCATGGCCGCCGTGAAATGTAAGCCATGTCTGTGGTGCTACTTGATACGTAACATCCCAGAGGTTCTCAGTTGGATTTGGTCTGGGGAACGTGAGGGCCAGTCAAGGGCATCAATGCAGTCATCACCCAGGAACTGGCTACACACTCTGGCCATATGAGACCGGGCATTGTTCTGGACCAGGAGGAACCCAGGACCCACTGCACCAGCGTAAGGTCTGACGATGGGTCTGAGGATTTCATCCCGGCATTTTCGTAACAGCAGTCAGTGTACCGTTGGTTAGCCCGTGCAGGTCTGTGCGACCCTCTAAGGATATGCGTCCCCAGACCATCACTGACCCACTGCCAAACCGGTCATGCGGGACGAAGTTACAGGCAGCATAACGTTCACCACGGCGTCTCCAGACTCTTTCACGTCTCAGCGTGAACCGGCTCTCATCTGTGAAGAGAACGGGGCCCGCTACTCGTGTGCTCATTTTGTGGGGCTCTGGCAGTGCTCCACCTGTTCCTCCTCGCATAAAGGAGCAGATACCGGTCCTGCTGCAGGGTTGATGCCCTTCTACGAACCTGCCCAGCTCTCCTCCCGTAATAGCACTTCCTGTTATCTCCTCCATGCACTTGGGACTGCACTGGGAGACACAGCAAACCTTCTTGCGATAGCACATATGGATGTGCCATCCTGGAGGAGCTAGACTACCTGTGCAACCTGAATGGGCTGCAGGTACCACCACATGCTACCAGTAGTGACAAGGACACTAATAAAACACAAAACTAGAGAAGAATCAGTCAGGAGGGATAAGGAGAGAGCAACTGTCTGTGGCCACCACTTGCAAACCCATTTCCTTTTTGGGAGTTGTCTTGCTGTTTCCCTCTCCAGTGCACCGGTTGTCACTTTCACTTGCTCCAAAACAGGTGACAATGATTCACAAACGCTTATGCTTCCTAACTGGACAGACTGATATCCTTGAAGTATAATTGACTTGGTGTTAAACAGTGATAATTACGTGTTCCCTTCATTTTTTTGAGCAGTGTACTTAGGCCTCCTCTCTTCCTCACAAATACTTTTGGCACCCTAAAATAGAGGGGCTATGTATAAAACGTGCTGTAATATCGAAATGGTATCGAAATCATATGCAGGAATGCAGAGCCACTGTGCAAACACTTTGGCTTCACTATTCTCAATTCAAGTAAAACAAGGTTTTTTACCATAGCAATCTTACTGGAATAAAACCCTCAGTTTTGGTCATGAACAACAAAAAAACACCTCACAACTCAAAATGGGACTGCTTTATGTCAGATCATGTCCTCCAAAGGCAAGCACAGTGAATTAATCACAAATCACAAACTTCATGTGATTGGCCTGTGTAAAACCTGGATTAAGGTTAATCAATGTAATGCACTAAATGGAGCCTCGCCTTCTGGTTACACTAGTGACCATATCCCCAATGCAATCAGCAAAGGGGAGGTGTTGCTGATGTTTATGACACTATATTTCAACATACACAAACAAATTACTGGGTTTGCATCTTATCCAGTGGTTTTAGTCATGAACGTTATGCAGGCTACTTTAATCACTTAGCTCATAGCTACTTTTACAGGCCCCTTGGGTCCACAGTGTTTGTTCTTCAGAAGTCATGGCAGATAATTTCTGGCAACTTTAATATTCAATTACTCTGTCCAAGGCCTTAGGAGCCATAACTGACAGTGGGGTTTTTCCAAAATGCCTCAGGACACATGCGTCACCACAATCATACCTTGGATTAGTTTTTTCGTGGAACAGGTAGTGGATCTTTGCCTGATTATCCCAGAATATTGTATTATCGCCATATTACATTTACAGTCACAAAAAATGGCATTTAAAGGTCATCCACCCAATAGGACGACCTTTAAACGCCATTATATAAATTCTCAGAAAATCCAAATATTTCCAACCTGATTGAAAACAAAAACAATCCAACATTTTTGATACAGTTGCAAAGTGGCCTAAAAAGCAGCATTCCACAAGTGAAGTTGGCCCTCCCTTCAGCAGTGATGAATAGGCCACATGAACTTCTTTGACAAATAGATCATGATCATTAGAAAACAACAGACTGCCCCAAAAATAATCATACCATTCCAAAACTCAGTGCTCCGTAAATTGTGTAGAACTGACAGGATCTCCAAAAGGTATTACATACAAATAAATGAGAGATTGCCTGCAAGTTTCATTGAAATAGAATTCATGAAATCATTTTGAACAACAATTAAATCACACACGGTTTGGGCTTAATAATCCTCCAGCTCACTCTTCCATGGTCCTCTCTGCTCTACAAAGTATAGTCTTCTAGGCCAGATGCTGGCATGAAGCCACATCTGAAAAGCAGTGGAAGGGTCAAAATCGTCAGTGGAAGAAGTTAATGTCTGGCACGCTCAGCTCTTCTGACTGTTCAGCTACCAGGTCTCAGCTAACGTTGAAGATCAGCTAAGCTATCGTTAGCCAAGCACTCACTGTTAAAGTCCAATAAAATCTATAAGCTAATTTAAGAAAATACAATCCCAGAATTAAAATAATTACTTATTCACACATCCAAATGCAATCAGTGAAGTCTCCCCCTTTTCCCCTAATTGCATGGTAGTTTCAGAGACAAGTTGCATTGACAGTATAGCCTTTAGTCTACACTCTCCTAAAATGACCAGTCTTGACCAGTTCTATGGAAGTACATTTCAGGTGGCATTTGAGGATGTGGTCCTTAATCACTTCCAATTCTCAACTTTTCAATGAAATTACATTAATTTGTCTGACACTTGACTGAAGCGTGTAGAGTGCATAGTGAACAGTGCATTAACTGCTCTTTGGAATCAAATAGCCTATTAGCCATTCGCAGACTTTGCCAGTGTCATAGCAATACCACTTTTCAGTGAATTGCTTTTGGTCTTTGTCCACCCTTCATTATCAGTCAACATTACTGCTGAGGTTTTGACCCGAATAATGCGACACCACATTTAAGTTTTAGGCTAAAGCTATGGGTTGCTTAAACCCTCTGCATCAACACCTTAAATATACCACAGCAAGAATGCTTGTTTCACGCTAACCTTACATTGAAGGGCAGAGTACAGTATCAGCATTCAACAGGTCAGTTCGAGCAGACCATCTAAATGACACTGCCTGTAACTGGGCCGACTCCTGGCTATGAATCTAGCACACAAGTGTCAAACCAGTCCAAAGGAGGGCTTAATTTAAGGGGGGGGGGGGTTCTCCTATAAATTGATGCCTAACTGAGACCTAAACAATCTGGTGAGGGCAGATACTCAAGTACAAGGTAAGAACAAATACCAGCAGACATTTGGTCCTCCATGGTACCAATTTGATCTAATGTAATCAGTGTTGCGCTGGGGCAGTGGCCTCTTCGGGGTCGATTTAACTAGCACTACTAAAGTTCAAAAGGAAATTTTGGTGAAGCAAGTTTTGGTACACAACGCTATCCTGTCTTAACATTGATGTTTTTACTGAACATTCGTCTTCACTTGACAACCACATCAAACAAAATGGCTGGATGTTTTGACAAAGTTAGTCAATGCAAAAGGTTTACCCTCATTTTGCAGTTAATTTTCTCACCATGCTCACCTCATCACTCAGACAAACACTATGATTTATCCAAAGTTGCCTGCTTGAGGTACTGTGCTGCGTCATGAGTTTAGAACACTAAAACAGGCCCGTTCCACCAATTATGAGATTTGAGGTGGTGCCCAACTTGTGACTGGTAAAAAAGTTCAAGCTTAAAATGAACATCCAACGTTAACAATAACTTCTATGTTTATGTCTGGGGGTCTGTTTGGCAATCAAAATATAGTCGATTACAAGTTACTTTTTGCACAAATAACATTTACAACGGTCACTCATGGAAACTGCAACAGTTAAGACTGGCAACGAACTTAGTCACAAGTCTAAAATGTGAAATAAATAAATGAAAGATGGAACCTGGTAAACCAGAGACCTGCAACTAACAATCATCTAAAGGACAGAGGGAATCAATATAATCATAACATTTTAAAGACCTGGTACGAAAAGAAAAAGCATGGCTGTGCAGCACCCAAACTCAGAATAATGGATTTTGTTTGTTTCTACTGCTTTATACTCCATTCATCAGCTAGCAGATAGGGATAATCATGGATGAAAACAGGCACTATGCAGATTGAGTAACGAAATGTATCACAAGCGGAGCATAACTGAAATTCACACTTTAGCTAGACATGCTAGGTAAAGCTAACAAAATGAAATACAATATGTAAAAACGGCAAAACATTATTTTACAATGAGCATTTCTGCTGAAATATGTAAGAGGGACATTCGTAATGTGCTGAGGACCTTAGTTTGCCGAAATTCTTCATTCTCAACCCCAGAGCATGTGCGAATATCCGTGACTCTACACACAAACACCCCCCTTGTACATACAAGTAATGTTTTATCAACACCTGCGCTGTAGGTTACTGGAATGTCAAAATGCCACCCTGGAGATTTAAACCAAGCTGAAGGATTATACTTGTAGGTTTTTCCATACCAGCCCTGACCATTGTAAAAGTTGTTCCACCTCGAGTTTGGCTCACCGTTGGAAAAGCTCCAATTTAGATTTGTGATTACGGTCAAACAGAATAGCAATGTCCTTTTAGCTCAATCAAATTTATTCAACACCGCGTAGTTTGATTTAGAAAACCAGGAAAGGAACCAGACAAGCCTAGTTCAGCCGGCCCGCAATTAAAAGTGATAAACGTTGTTGCCCTAACTGGATTCAAACCCAAGTCTCCCACGTGAGAGGCTGCGTCTTTAACCACTAAGCCACGGTGCCATACATTTGCCCAATCGCTAGCACTGTGTTAAGCATTGTATTAAACTTACTGACTACCTAAAGTTTACCTCCACCACAAACAGCATCTATGAACTGTGTGGCTTTCGCCACTGGCCGTTTTAACTGCATATTAGCCAGTAATAGGCTTACTAGTATCTACTAACTTACTAATTGGAATAGTCATAAGAATTGAGCAATTGCTAGCAAGATGAGATGAAATAGCTTTGGCAATTTATTTTGCGGCACAAAAACATTCATTTTCTATAATTCGTGAATGACATTGATACAGTAACTATCAATATAGGTAATGATAACTGACTTTCATCAAGCGAAAAGACGAGAGAATCGTGGAAACCTCTACTCTTTTACTGCCAAAGGGGTTTTTATAAAGCCTATACAGTAATACCCAAAAAGCATGCACGGATGCGTACTTTGAAAATCAACCAGAAATGGTCGCAATACTGTATAACCGTAAACAGTTTTAGTTTAGGCTTACTATAACGTAGCTAGTGAAGGTTGTAGCCAGCAAAGTTTGTGTCTATCATGAACAAATCCTAATGCATAATTTGTTTGGACTGTGACAAGAATCAAATGCGGGACCTATTGTTTGCAGGTCCGCTTCTCTAAACACTACGCTATTTAACAAGGGGTAGTCAGTCAGTCAGTAAGAGACATTCGCTCTTCTTGGCCAGCTCAGCTTCCACGGTCCGGTAAATTTTTTTTAAATGAACATGACTTCATGTGCGAACCTTAAAAGTACCATATTGTAAGGTTAAAAATGTCTACCATTACATCCCTACTGGAAAGTTGTTTGTTCATGTTGGATGTAGCCCAATACCATTATGCAGGCACAGACCATATTAATTGATGGGTCCAAGGTCTAAAAATATGGGTGCGGACCTTTCCTTGGAAAGACCAGGGGCCGTATTCACAAAACATTTTCTCTTACCACTAGCAGAACTCCTAAACAGCACTAAAAGTTTCTAGCCAAGTTTTCGCTTAATACCTATTCACAAAGCCGCTAAGACCAACTTTTACTAAGGAATGGGGAGAAGTCTTAAACTAGGAGAAAGGGCAGGGTTGACCCCGTCGCAATGAATGATGTCATGTTTCATGAACAAGCCTACTTACTATGCCTGATAGGGGAGGGGTCTCTGTCAGTGAATTAATCACAGCAATACTGTAGAACGATGTGTCATGTTGCCATATTGAAATAAATATTTTAAAATAAAAATGTAGGCTAAGTTTTATTGATTAACCTTTTCACGCGCGAGTTTCAAATATGCCTTAACGGCCCCCCAGCGTGAGTTTTTTTTGTGCGTGATTTCAGTACTCACTCAGAGTTCCAGAATTTGATTATGACTTCACAATACATTTAATCCGCAGCTTCCCAAAAACACCACACTGCTTACTAGTTATGCATCTATTTTTTTATTTCAATTATATTAGCAAACTTCTACCGGCAGTAACTGTTAAAAATGTTTATTGAATAATTATTGACCAATCTTAAAAATGCTGCCCTTTTTCTAAAGATCGTGGCGCAAAAGATACTGACATGCTTCACTTGTTGTATCAATAAAACATACGCTAACTATCAGGCAATAGGTGGTGTGTAAATCATGTATTTACACACCAATAATTATATTCAGAGCTTCTGAATATAATTATTCAGAAGCTCTCAAAAGTTTGACAAATTATGAGTTCCGATGCTTGCATTTAGTAATGGACAAATATGATCAGTGAAAAAATAGATTTTTGAAGATTACGTTGAGCTTTTTTCTCAACAAAAGTAGTGCTGTAATACTGTTTTAGTTTGCGCCATCGGTTCGCTACTAGATCTGGAAATTTAGCTATTGTGTGTGAACCCTACCAACATAAAAACAAACTGACTGGATTAACCCCATGTTAGCTACGTGCACTGAATGCCGTTCAGACGGTTGACATGAACAGTCACCTTGCCAGGTAAGGAACACTACATACATTGCATTGCAAGCTTCTCTCATTGACTTGAATTCAAAGGGCTACAAAAGCTGGTTGATGTGTAACTGTAGCTAACTAGCAAACGTCAGTTAACCGCTAGCTAAAAGAGTGTGACCTGTAATTCAGTGCAGCGAAAATGAAGACTGGTGACGGTTCTAAATGTTTATTATTGTATTGAGCTGTACAAGTTAAAAAAAAAAAGAAAAAGTCTAACATATCCTTCGTTTGAACTAGTTACTGAAAGTCAGCCACCAACAAAAGACTCCCTCAGATTCCTATACACGATCTGTAGTTATATCTGCATGATGTGTCACTGCTGAGCCATGGATCAAACTATTGTGAGGCAAAGGGCGGTGGGTCGCAATCATCTTAAACTTAAAAATGCGCTATTGAGTGTCTGTATCCAGCACAAGCGCTTTCATTGCGTGTTATTAATGTTATTGAAATCAGTTATTTTTAGTGATATATTGGGACAAATCATAGTTTTCCCAGGATGGCAAATCTGTCCGAAAGACTGGCAAATGTATATGACCATCAGGTCTCAGAGTTACTCACCTTTCTTTATCTTTGGTTGATAAAAAAAGCATAGCAGTGCCCACAAACGGGTAACGTAACTTCTAGAAAGTTTTTACACAATGATTTTGACCAGCTGTCAGCTCTTCCAGGAAACGGTAAGATGCTCTATAGTAGTCGCTAATATCGTTTTTGTGTATTATGTTTATTGTAGAAAAATATAACTGCTAGTGTTGGCTGCCTGTTGGTACGTAAGTAACCCTTCTTGCCCGATTTGAATGCTTGCTACCTGGTTAATATCATAGTGTGGTCTTCAAACAATTGCAATGAGGAAATAAAGTTAGAAACACTGTTTGAGCTAAATGTGAGTAAATAAATGCGCGGTCTGACCAGCCATTGTTACGTCACTCGTACCTAGGCATTCTAATGGTGCGTTCTAAACAATACGTTCTAATCACACCGGTGTGATCGTACGCTTCAGGGACCACTCTAGCCTGATCACACTGGTGTGATCGTACGCGTCAAAGGGTTAAACATGAAACCAAGAATGACATGCTGACATTAGCTGGACATGACTAGTCAGTCTCTTACATGTCTGGCAGCTCGTAAAGTAGAGTGTTCACCTTCTGAGGATGCAATAATTTGTTCAATTGTGTCCCACCTATAGCACCAACTACACCAGGTGGTCCAGCTACAGCCATGAAGTCAGCTTTGTTTCTTAGTAGTTGGCGAATGAGGAAACCGAATTATTTATCAGACGATATGCACTCTGGAGAGCGCATTTATTGTTCAAAGTAATAATTCTACTGACAGATGACTGAGAAGTAGTTTGCGCTGCATTTTCCCTGCGGCCAAGTAGCGTAGAGTTGTCACAGCCTTGATCTCCGGTGTCATTAAGTTGTTTCTGTTTGTTGGTGACATGACTGCATCAATGACTAGCGCTACTATGATCACAATACCCTTGCAATTAAGACGATAACTGGTTAAAAGCTCAGTGTAATTAAATGTTTCTAAAACTTCAACGTGATTACGAGGCGGATTGCCGGCAGCAGCCCTTTTAGGGTTGTTTGTGATTTGGTCTTAGTGATTTAGGAGTCCTCTTGACTACTCCTAACTTTTCAGATTTAGGAGCTGGTTTAGACCTAAAACGCTTTGTGAAATACTCTCAGGCCAAAAAAATTTAAGAACCCTAAAGTTAGGACTGACATGGCCATAATGTTTAAGAGTTACTCCTAAATTAGCAAGTTAGGAGCTACTTTTAGCCTTAAGATGATTTGTGAATACGGCCCCTGATGAAGATCCATGTAGATTAATATTTTTTATAAAGGTACGTGGAGGAACATGAATGTGCTTGTACTATTTTGGCCTGTCACTGGACAGTGTAATGAAATCATGTACCTTACTGGAGCAGACCAGCAAGGATTATAAAATGCTTTGGGTGACCTAGAACAAGCAGGCAGTATCAAAAAGGACTCCCTTAAAACATCTGTTAAAGATACCTTTGCCTCTGCTGGCTACGCCAACATCACCCAAGAGCTTTTCCCTGTCAGGGGAAAAGAGCCAATGTGACCTGCCACTGACGGGGTTCAGGTAAAGCATCCCAGCGAGGACATCTAGGTTAGCCATTAGCTACCACCAGTATAATGACCGCCCCCACCAACACCTGTGAGCACATTCCACTGATGAAATACATAACATTTAAAAACAATACAAGTTAATGAAATGCTTCAAACTAAAACAAGTACACAAAACATGCACTTAGTGGTTGAAGGCCATCGTGCTACATGTACTTGTCCTGATTGAACTCCTGCTGCAGCTTGGCGAGTGGTTATATTCCATGCAACCCATATTAGCATGAAGTACCCATCACCATGCGTTTATTCAAGTGCCACCAAGAAACCATAACAATAGTCACAGCATTTGTAACAATGACAAGGAGTTTTGTTGGGATTGTATTGTACTGGGGTGGTATTTTGCAAATTTAAAGTGCAGCTGGACTTCATTGTAATTATTCACTTTGTTGTCCATGTCCATCATTATCCATGTGCTCAATCTAATGTAAATTATTTCTGAAGTATTTAAGATTAAAATTCCCTACTGGCAAGTCAAGTTTCTACACAACACGCTTGACTGAAGTCTCCTTACACATGTCAATAGATTTTACACATGTAAAAGGGTGATGCTGTTGCTCCAAGTAAATGTTGCACCAATACAAAGCAGGGCTCAACGTTAACATTTGTTGCCACAGGCCCAGTTTGAAACCTACGGGCCCCAAAAACATTTTTACTG
>JACXGI010002129.1:38856-56289 GCA_016801175.1 Esox masquinongy
CTGGTCAGGGACTGTTTGCTATTGGCATGGCTGGTCAGGGACTGTTTGCTATTGGCATGGCTGGTCAGGGACTGTTTGCTATTGGCATGGCTGGTCAGGGACTGTTTGCTATTGGCATGGCTGGTCAGGGACTGTTTGCTATTGGCATGGCTGGTCAGGGACTGTTTGCTATTGGCATGGCTGGTCAGGGACTGTTTGCAAAAGTTGTCAGTGCCTTTGTAAAAAGACCCACATTTGACCACTCTAGCTGGGAGCTTACAACGGACGACAGCGCATCAGAGTTCCATCAAAGCCGAAACAGGTAAAAGTGTTTGCACTGAGGTAAAACTTCTCGCTTTCATTTGATCTCAAAATTATCCTTCGCTGCCTTCTTCCCTTGAGTGAGTCGCACAAGTTTTTAAATGTTTTATTGAAAACCAATACCAGACAGCTACATGAAACATCACTGCTCAACTCTTGACTGGCCAATAGCGCACACAAAGAGCTGCAAGGTAATCATTTGCCCATGTGCCAGATTACAAAACAACCGGGGGATGTAGAGTTTATAATGCAATTATATTTTTTCAATCACAATTTTTATTTGCAACAGCCCAATCGAGACAGTGACTTGCTAGTTTTATTAGTTCCAACTTGACATGTTACTGGCCCAGGGCCATCGTTATTGCCCTGCAACGGTATGAAACAGTAAGGCAGTTCTGCACAATGTTTATGACTGCTGAAGACATTTAGTGGACTCCAAACACAATGTTGCACAATCACCATGAATGAAAAAGATGGAGGAAATGGATACTTCTCTTGAACACCTAGCTTGGTCAATGCATGATTTTTGCATCATCTCTATCATACTCTAAAATACAAACAGCCCTTTTCAATAGATGAGAGCAGCCCATCCGGGTACTTTGCCTTCGTTATACACCCGCTCCTTTTTCGGGGTAAGCAGCCCATTTAATTTGACAGGCGGTGAATACAAAATCTGATGTCTTTGCCAATTCATTCATACAAAATAAGAAAACCATATCGCTTTTTAGCTATTAGGAGCACAAACACTATGGCCAGTCAGGCGAACTATTTTATGTCATAGAGACTACTCAAGAAATAGGGATTGAGTGTCCATTCAGTCTCCCTCCATCAAAGTGGACAAACGACCCAACCCAGTGGCCGGAGATAACTTATTGAATATCCAGGTAATGTATTTATGACATCTGTCACTTTATTTTGCTGTTTTGGTAGTCTGTCCAATGTGACGTTACGGTAAACTAATTAAAATCACTAACATGTTTAGCAAGCTAACTAGCTAGCACCCTGCAACTTTAAAGTAGGCTACAGTAGACAATAATTCCATCCTCACCCGTCACATACACATGCACAAATGTACTGATTATCAATGCATCACACCAAATAATTAACGTGAGCGCAGTGCACCAACCCGACATGAATTTTCATACTCTCATACAGGGACTTACACAGCTAGCAAAATGAGGAATTAAAACTCCCTGGAGGCTCACAAGTATTTTGCAAGTGGGTGGGTAGATGTGCAGCATTACAAACCCTCAACAAATATCACAGTGTTCAGGACCCAGGTGAAGTGTTTGCCACAGACAAGTGTCGACTGGACAGGTCCCATAATTAACCATTTTCACCCTCTCTGCGGATGGTCTGAAGCCACAGATCTCTTCTTTTGCTGTCCTTTGCTTTTTTGGGAAGTAAAGAAAAGCGTAAACTAGGTTTTTTTCCCTCATATTTTACACACAAAAGACAACACAGCAGCTTTTAGGCATGGTAGCAGAAATATTTCCAATTTTGCACCATTGTCTTCAACACTTTTACAGCGCTAGCTTTCCCCCAAAAGGGGGCGTGGTCGTTCGGAACGAGAAGTGACATAGCCGCTCTTATCTATAATTTAAATTATTTTAATTTAGGCTAGACGTAGCCTATTATCATAATCATCATCGACAGGGAAGACAAATGGTCGGCTCACCCTCGGCACCAATTGCATAAAAAAAAAATGACCATTGCTGTTTTTACAAAAAGTACAATTTCGACTAAATGAACAAGATAAATTGTTTTTATATAGTGATAACATCAAGCAATTCCATTCTCTATATTAGGATACATTGGAGCAAATATTTTTTTAATTCAACTTTACTCCCATAAAGTTAAAACACCTAAATATGTAAAAGTCAGTAAACCAAATCAAAGGATTTAGGTCTGTGGTTTGTAGTGACTGCCATGTAGTGTTGCATGTTGTAGTAAATCTTCAGTTCTTTGTGTTACTAAGACACACTAAACAGTACTAAAACACTAAAGTGAGATTAGTGAGATTTGGTAATTTAATCTAAATGTGTCTGAATAGTCTAATTGTAAACTAAGCCATTACCTTTTAATTGACCAACTTCAAACAGGCATAAAACAGTTTTTTAAAGTTTCAAAAATATTTCACAGCAATTGCACGATTAGTCTATAAATTCACAGGTCCCAGTATTCATGTCATCTATGAATGTTCTCTAAAATGGACCTTGTTACAATTTCAGTGCTACAGCTTCAGAGATTACATTTTACTTCATTAACTGCATTTCATCTTGAGGTACCTGTTATTCTATGGAGTTATAGGTCAATTTTGGTATCGTGACAACACTACTGCAATTCATCAGGACGTTATTGGGAAGATCCAGTTACAATTGAGTAGAGAAGACAGACATTGCTTTGAATAATAATTTGGCCATAGTCCCTGTAACATGCCCTAGACTGCTTGTAAGCATTAGAGGGGGAAAACGACATATGTTCCTTAGTCATACTTTTAAATGAAGGGGTCATAAGAGAACTGCACAAACCATTCCACGACTAGAGTCAAATTCGTAGGAGTTAAATAGAAAGTAGTCTGTATATGCAGTCTGTATATGTACAGACCAGCAGGAATTCCTCCACAAACAGGAGGTTTTAGAAATGCCGTCCTATTCCACACGCAAAAAATGCCAGTGATTAGAGTAACGATAAAATCATATGAATTCACTTGCGAATGTTCTACTAGTGAACGTTTTCATGTTATTTTATGTTGTGGGATAAATATGTCTAATATCCAAAACGTGGACTTTACCAATCAGACCTGTTCTAGCTACATAGAGATACATTTGTGAATTGGAGTACTACACATCACCAAGCTAACAAAACTGGGAATGAGCACTTTTGCGCTTGCTTGTTATAAATACAGCAAGCACTGAACACCCTGTGGGCATAACTAACATTCTAAAACAACAGTTGTTTACAATATGTCTAATTCAGACCAGTAAGTGGCATTCTGTTAGGGAGACAGCATCTATGTTCTCTATGAATGCTGGACCTTACAGTATATTAACGAACAGAGTGAAATTCAAATTTGCTCTTTCCAGATTGTATTAAGACACATTTTAATAACACGTCTATCCCTTTAACATTAGTGATTAACATTAGTGATTAAAGAAAAGCGTAAACTAGGTTTTTTTCCTCATATTTTACACACAAAAGACAACACAGCAGCTTTTAGGCATGGTACCTTATTAAACTTTAACTTTACAGCTTATATAAAGTGTAAAAAGCAGCAAATAGCATGTATACTCGTTCTTTCATCATCTCTTAGGGTCTTGGCATAACTAAAGGCTGCTAGCAAGGAACACTAGCCTATTCTCAGCATATTTTGACAGTCCATTCAAACAGGACTTTGTTCACACATACATTTCTAATATTGGTCTATTGCTGAGTGAAGTAGACTAATCAGCACCCTCGACCCAGGGCATGAAATTAAGGGCATCGTGTTGTCTCAGGGACAAGAAACAAAGTCTGGGAGGGTTCAAAACAGACTGGGATAGTTGCGGGAATATATGCCAGATAAAATGCTACAAGAGCGGTTCCATACTAACATGTTTAAATACATGCCTGAAAGACCAGAATATTTAACTTCTAAATGTATAAACTATGGATTATTCACATTACAAACACAGTAATGCATTCACTCATCTTGGCCATATTTCTGAAAGGACAAAAACACGGAGGCAGAAATGGCGAGGTATTGGGAGAACACCATTCTCAAATCCACACCTGATACAAGCAGTTTTTATAATATGGTAAGAGTAACATGTAGCCTAATGGTCAAAAAAATTAAATACAAATCTGAGGATGCAAAAAAAAAAATAGAATGGCGCATTACTGCCATTCTTTCCTGTTTTGTTTTTTTGAAAATCAATGGCATATGAGAATGAATTCTGGGTAGGCACTGGTATGTCATTAATTAGGTAAATGCATAATATCAGAAAATCATTCCAATGTTGGGCAAATGGGCATATCAGACAACCAAGGCATGTTACTTGATGGGGCAGCTGGTAGTGGAATAGAAATCTCAATACTACCATTAACTACAACATAATGTAATTTAAGTAAGAGTTCACTTGAAAAATAATGTAATTGATGTCCTGTTTTCCTTAAAATGCATCACTTTAAATTAAGCTTAGGTAGTGCTGACTGTGCATGTCAGACTATAAAAGTACTGAAAATTAGAGTCGTTGGCATACAATATATATGTTTTTAAAACCATGCACTTGAATTTTGGGAGAGTTAAAGTTCAGTTCAGGACATTTGAAATTGCACTTCTGGACAGTACAGGGAGACATACCTGCCGATGCCAAAATCTACCCACATTTGGTGGGTGTTAATTTTAGGCACTGCAGACGTGATTGAGAGGATCAAGTACATCAGCGCATAGGTGGTGCCAACATATAGCCCACACCTTGCCTGCTACACATTCATTGCAAGAGCTGACTGGGCTGCCTTGTTAGCTCCCTACTCATGCTGCACACACATTACGCTAGCTAACACACCTGAATAATCCAACACAGTATGTAGGCATTTTGGAACTGTCCACTACTGTTTACAAAATGTCCATATAAAGTAGGGTTGGACAGTATGCAGATTTTCTTGTCAAATCTTTCTCCTATCCCAGGATTACAGCATTATCGTTGTACACAAAACAGCTAAAAAAATATATTAAAATGCAAAAAACCTGCACAAGTAATGAGTTTGGCAAATAAGGCTAATCAAACTGATTGTTATTTAAAGTTGTGAGGGGGCGTGATTGATACATGGCTATGAGCTCTCCTTAGGCAGGACAGAACGTTGTGTGGTTTCATACAGACCACCATTGCCATGTATTACTAGAAATATAGCACAAATAAAGCACATTGTTTTAACCCTGAAATGGCAAACCTTATTCAATTAAGGTGATTGGCTTACAAACGTAATCAGGAGGGCTAGTTTACATTCAAAAACAAAGACTGAAATATCTGAGGGGGGGGCCTTGAGGGGAGGTTTGGAAAACCCTGAGCTAGATAACTACTCATTTTGGAGAGTTTTGAACCTTTACAAGCAAGTGAACATTCTGCAAATTAACATAAGAGCAGCATGTTTTATTTTGGGACAACAAGGGCCTGAATCAGTCATGCCTTGGCTCAGCATCCTTCAGCAGGCTAGTGAGATTCTACCAGAACATGACCTAACAAGCACATCCAGCCAAGCCATTCTGATTCTGTACCACACTGCTCAATTGAATAGACATTTCCACTGAAACTGACCCACTTGGGAGATCTCAGAGCAATTTCCACAACCACAAATGATCTTGTAGGCACCTAACCCACCACAAGGAGCCCCTAAACTCCCTCTAAGTCACTAGGCGACAGTCTTCGGCAACCCTACCTCCAAATGAAGACCATCCCTTTGCTACATTCAAATATCCTTGGATACAGTATACTGGCCAAAGGCAATAAAACAGCAAACCATGATACCAGTATCTTCCAGTTTTACTGAAACTTCAAAGCAGATTGTCACAAAAACATAACTTGCATTAGACTTACCACATTGCTGCCCAACTTCAAACAAGATGAACACTTCAAAACAATATAGCTAGGAACTGCAAACTCCTTTCATGGTGATGTAAATGGTGAGCATTACATTTTGTTACGGGTACCATAGAAACAAAGTAACAAAAATACAGCAGCCAGTCTTCATCAGGTTATCCTCACAAGCAGTGATACAAGAAATATTTCCAATTTCAATGTGATTTTGGGTTGTGTTCGTTTCAATAGTAAATACAACTTAATCGATGAATGATTTATTGCCACTTGTCAAAACAAACTGCACACAGCAAATCCCATATGATACGCAAAAACTGCTTACTATTTTTGCACGACTGCGCAGAAAATACATGTATTTTTTTTTTATTTCTTAGGCTAATATCACAAACGGTTGCAGAATATTGGTGAATTTGGACACGTTGAAACTCTCAACTTCCAGGCCAGCTTATCAAAAAGATGCGCCAAAAGGTGACAACGACAGTATACATCGTTTGTTTTAGGAATAACTATTTTCAAACATTTTCAATAGTACTTAATCAGGTAAAAACTGCTGCTTTTGAAAACGTCAAAAAGCGATGGTGTGAATACTAAAAGTACAGTAATGTACAGTACAATTACTAGCAAGCAACAAGAGAATTGATAACTAGCTAGCGAGTCAGTAGTAGTTAATCAACTGTTAACCAATAAATCAGTTTGGGCAGTTCTACATCATGACTGACATTTCTATAGTATATGCACATTAAATTGACTGGTCAATCCCTACTTCAAACAGGCGTCATGTCTTATCAATTTGCTACTGTAGTAAGTTAACGTAGCTACAAACATTAGCCATCATCACAATGCATTTGCTACACTAACGCGACTAACTAGCATGAAAATTTATCGTTAATGCTAGGTGCAGTAGTTAAGAAAAGGATACACGTTAAGTCCAAGTCGAAACCATCTTCTTGGTATCTCCTTTTGTTCCGGCTGACCATTTCTTTTATTATCGCAGCCATTGCAACGGTAACGTTGCGTTGGTGACAGGAGTCTCTGAGTTAAAATTGATTAAACGTTGTGTTTGCTTTCACTTGCCTCTGGATCACCCTTTGCTCTTCTGATTTAGCAATTTCCGTGTGACAGACTAGAAAAACTAGCCACGGCTCTGTCGTTGTGGAGGATTAACTAGCTAGAATGGGTTCTGATTTCTGGATCATAAAGACGGGCCTTGCTCTGCTCCTCCTCGCAGGCCCGACTTTCCCCAATTTTGGAATCTGGCTTGAAACGCTCACCTGAAAAATACATACAAATCTCCCTCCTCCAAACCTTAAGGTAACCTCTTGATCTACCGTTGCCGCCGTGATTGACCGGCCAGAGGAGAGAAAACTCTCCGGCGCTCGAATTTGAAGACTAACCTCCGAATAACCAGAAGAGTACTGTATCCACTCAGACGTAGCTAGCTAGCCAGCTTGTTAGCAACAACAGCTAACAGCCCCTTTTAATCCAACAACCTCCTAGCGAATCAACATCTTCTTCGATTTATTGCCAAAATACATGCGAAAAAGTGACAGGCTCCACCGTGCATGTATATTGGCTACAAATATGAAATATCTGCACAGAGCCGTTTGACATATATGTCCCTGGGAATCATCTTCTCTCGTTCCTGTCCAGCAGTACTCAAGCTTCCATCATGGCTTCCAACCATCCAACAACGGAGAAAAAAGAAGGTAGAGCAGGCTAGGTTTTTAAAATAAATATCCTACCGCCGCACATAGTTCTAGAGAAAAATGTAAAACAGTTTCTTCCGATCAAATACAATGCATTTACATTCTCAGCATAACTGTTTAAGTAAATGCATTTTGAATCGGAGTGTATTAACCATGTAGTTTTTTTTGTAATCGGCAAAATAGAATACTCGGCTAGTTCTTTTGTTGGCAGCGGAAGGACACAATAAGAGCGCAGGAAAGTCTCTTATCTGTCGAAGTGATCACGTGTTTTTAATTAGGGAAGTTTGCAAAATGTCACTTTTTTGCGTTTTAATATCGATTATTTCAGTCTGAATGACATCCGTGTATATTCCAATAACACAAGTACACAGCCGGATACACCATAATTTTAGCATATTATTTCTATGGTTCTTGTTTACTTATTTCACTTATCCATGTGGGTCAATTGAGTCTAATGGAAAGTGACCTCTGAGTCAAAAGCAACACCTATGTGTGTGTGTGTGTCTGTCTGTCTGTCTGTAAGTCTATGTCTCAGTACAGCCACCCTTTTAACTTTGTTTAAAAAATATGTATTCATAATATTTATTCTAATAAAAGTAATATTTTGTTTTCTCATGAAGTGGTGTGTTAACGTGATTGATGTGAGGCAGTGGCGTCATTAGGCCTGGGCGTCCGGGGCTATAGCCTCAGATTTTTTATGAATAGCCCCGGATCTCAAATTGACCAAAAAAATAATAATAAAAAAATAGACCCTGATCTATTTATCTATAATTCCAATCATGCATTATGATAATGTTTGCATATAGCCCGCTAGCATGTGCTTCAAAATTTTCTTCTAGCATGTACATTCAGACTCCTGTACTTTCTGTCCCAGGGGAGGGGCGGGACTGAGCCCCGAATGTATTGTGATCCTAGCAACGCCTCTGATGTGAGGTACTACAAATGTATAATACATTTTCAAATGTATTAGGCAAGGAACTCACAAATTAAAATAGACAGACTATTAAAACCTTCTGTGTAGCAATGGGAACAAAAAATTGCTGAAAACCTTAATATGCCACTTACCACCATTAGAGCAATAATTATGAAGTTCAAAACCAGTGGTAAATCTGCTGATACAACTGCATCTTGCCGCCATGCACAGTTAGGAAGATGGTTTTCGAGGCATAGAAAAATCCAAAGGCTATAGATGAAGAGTTGCACAATGTGGTTGCTTCATGGGGTCACCAAGTCTCCAAATCTACCATTAGATGCATCTAATTAGATGCCCATGCCTTAACACACACCATCCATACAGTGACATATAGTGGCAGCATCATGCTGCGGGGATGCTTCACTTCAGAAGGACATGGGGATCTTGTTAAATTTGAAGGAAGAATAGATGGACCAAAATGCATGGAATACTGCAAGAGAACCTGCTTCAGTCTGCCAAAAAATTTAAGTTGTGGAGGAAAATCACCATTCAGATGAACAGAGATCCCAATAAAGGCGAAAGCAATACTGGAGTGGCTCAAGAACAAAAAGTTCAATGTCCTATACTATTTATGAATTAAATGACTTAATGTGTGCATGAAATTATATAACATTACAAATGTTAAATCTTTGAACAGAAATTGTATTTTCAATCTTGAACTAAGCAGCAATACATGCTCTATTAATCCATGTCATACCAACAACCTTTCATCTTTATCTGATTTATTAATATGTAGAAGACATGAATAGGTATATAACAATGTGATCTGATACACAAATAAACCTGGCACCCTGTGAGGCAGCCTTGACTGAGTCAATTCATTTCACCTCCCACTCGTCCATTGGTAATGCCTATTGGTCTGCCCTGTACAGAGCTCAGATGTGCCAGTGTGCCTGTTTCCAGACAGGAAGAGGCAAAGTTTCTTATCTCTTGCCAAAATCTTCAAATGCAGGCCTGTCTTCACAGTTGTCGGGACATATGTTTGTGTTGTAAACACAAGGACAGAATCATCTAATAATTTGACCTATATGCATATACAACTCCGGAAAAAATTAAGAGACCACTGCACCTTTTTCTTTCCTTTCCAAAAAAGATGAAAAGGAAAGTTTTGAGTGAGGAACAGAAGTGTTCAATTTGCAGTGGTCTCTTAATTTTAACCCTTCTGTTCCTCACTCAAAACCTTCCTTTTTGACTTTTTTTGGAAAGGAAAGAAAAAGGTGCAGTGGTCTCTTAATTTTTTCCGGAGCTGTATATAAGTATAAGGTCTACTTTCTACTAATTACTACAACATGGTAACTTTTCTTGTAGTGGTAATATTGCGCTGTAGCTCCAACCTCTCAGAAGTCTTCTGCATAGGGGCCACTGACATTTACAACCCGATTGAGTTCTACTGCGGCTCCTTTTGGTAGACCACTGTGGTGCTGATCTCCTGTAAACCAACATTGGTTGAAAGAAAGGAAAGCATTGTGCCTAGCACAGGATGCTAGGTAGCAGTTTAGTTTCTCGTCCACTGGGGGCATGCAAAGCAGTGCTACCTCCTTCACTCCATCTAAAGAACACATCTCCCCAGTAAGCTATGTAAAATCATCAAAACCCAAATCTTGGACCAGTGGAAAGAAAACTCCACTAAATCAAAAGAACTCTGACTGCTCATCAGGAATCTCCAAAAGGCCAGATAGGGTTGAACTGGCCTCAGCCTCTCCCTTGTCTGGCTGAAATCATTCTGAAATGGCCAATCGTTCCCTTCCTCCCTCACCTGTAACACTTGTTTAGGACAGCTGAAATCATGGAGGCTGCAGAGTCATTGATGTCAGACTTTTGCAGGAACAGAACCCCTCTCTCAAGTGTATCTGGGTGCAGTCTGCAACAGTGATTGTACAACGGGGGATAGATAAGGGCAGCAGAAACATCATCCAAGCTAATACACACAAGGGAAATCATTTAAGGTTTGGTATAAGAAATGTCAAAGCCACATGAGCGTCGGCATAGTCCATAATTTTATGGAAGCGAGCCCTTATTTGCTTTAAAAGGTCTGATTTCAATTTCTGTTTAGGTTGTGCATGTGACATGCATTCTTTCCTACAACAGTAGGCCTCATGAACATGCCCCTGGAACCAAACTGACAATAGCCCGCTCCCAACATACACACACAACCCTCAACGGACAAATCTATAACCCAATCTATAACCAAATATATTAACCCTCCCCACATACATAACCCTCAAATGGACAAAATCTTGTACCTTACATATACTTTTTGTTATTTTTAGTAATTTATTAATGCACAGTCTACTATTTTTATGCTCAGTCCACTGCTCTTAATTGTTTTTAGTTCCTGTATTCCTTTTGTATTGATTGTTGCACCAACGGCCAGAACAAATTCCTTGTTTGTTGTGAAACTTGACAATAAAACAATTTCAGATTCTGAGAGTGCGTACCCAGTGTGTTGTACCCACATGACCGACTAAAAGGGAACCACACAGTTTCAGCTGCTATATACAATCATCTGTTCCCTGATTTATCCACATTCCTACCCAGTCAAACAGAGCATATCATCTATCTCCTCTCCTCCCCAGTTAAGACTGAGCCTATTAGCATCAGTGAGACTGACTAGCACAATACGTAGCACTGGACAGCCATACTGTATACGCAATGATATTTATCTACCAATCCCATAATGCAGTATTGAAGCTGAAATGGGCGATCGAATACATCTGCCGATGCTGCATCAATATCATTACCATGCAATCTGAACACTTGTGCTTTCTAGTTGTCAGCAGTCACCTTCAGCTACAGCTCTGCCCCAAAAGAACATTAACCTCTGTCTATTGAAGCTGTGTGCATTATTGCTAACATGAGTATTTCTCATGATTTCTGACTGTATTATGTCTGTTGTATATAATGCCTCAACTACAACTTATATCTTGGTTCCATGTGCTAGCATGTCTTGCTAATGTGTCCCTGTTAATCTATAAACTACTGACCCTGTAAGCTACTGACCTTTATTTACTGGATATTGTCAGGTAGAACTCCATTCCCCAAAAAGTTGGGACGCTGCGTAAAATGCAAATAAAAACAGAATGCAATGGTGTACAAATCATTTATCCCTATATAAACCACCAGGTTTACTTTTTTAGAATTACACAACTTTTCCAGTCTTTTGTTGCTTCTGTCCCAACTTTTTTGAAATGTGTTGCTGGCATCAAATTTGAAGTGGGCATATATTTTTAAGAAACAATAAAATGTCTCAGTTTCAACATTTGATGTTGTCTTTGGAAAATAGGTTGTAATTATAACAGGTTTAGTTCACATTCCTTGTTAAATAGCTGCAAATTATATTGGCTCCTTCAGTGTCCCTTGGACTGGTCTATTTTCCTTTGTGTTAGTTACAGTCAGAATAGTATTTTGTAATATCCATTCCATCTTACTTCTATTGCTTTAATATCATGTTTAAACCCTGAATGCTCCTAGTTCATGCCTTTGTGTGTGTATGCTGATTTCCTAATGTGTTTGTTGTGCTGTTATGCCTTCACTATTGACACTGTCTACTTTTCTAATAATATTTCCTTCTTCCTACAGATACCACACATGAACGCATAACCTTGTATTTCTATTTTTGTGGGGAGCAGAAAACTAAAAATGTGCATTCCCTAAGCCCTAAGTGTATTAAATAAACCCTAACCTCAATAACATTCATGCCTAAACTTAACATAAACTAAATGCCTAACACTAACCTTTACCTTTAATTCTTAAACCTAACCCCTAAACTGGACATTGATTTTGTCCTTTTGGGGACCGGCAAAAGGTCCTAATAAGGGCACATATTTCATATTTCCCCATACTTGTGAGGACCTCTGGTCCTAATTTGATTATATCGTTGAGGACATGAGACATAACCATGATCCAGAAATCCATATTCCCTATCACCTAGCCCTAAACCTAACCTAACTCCAAATTTACCTCAATAACTTTTATGTCTAATCTAAGCTAGTGCCTACTGTAAACCTAAAAGTAACTCAAATTCTAGCACTTAGCCCAATTATAAGTATTTCCCTGAAACTAAGTTGATTTCAAAGCTTTAGTATATTTCAGGGGATTTCATTTTCCCAGCATATACACACAGATGTGGATCAAACACACACACACACACAATCACCCATGTTCAGAACTATTCCATTATTCCGGCTTCTGTGGAATTAAATGGTAACAGCGTTTCCACATGTTTTACTAGCATTATACTACACAGAAAATATCAGAAATATAACCTTAAATGTGGGTGAAATTGGTTCTGTGGTCAGTGTGTCATTTTTTACCAGTTTTGGATTATTGTGCTGCTAGAAGATCCAACAACCTAGTTTTATTGTAGCCGCCTAGCAGAGGCAGACAGTCAATGATGCAGTGTTTCCTAGACAAGATGCCAGGACCTTTGGAAGAAAAACAGCTCCACAACATGACATACCCACCAGTTCACAATGGGTACGAACATCCCTCTTTTTATACAAAACCCACCTCTTGTGTTTGATGGCAAAAATCTGAACCTGGTTCCAACCAAAGTTCCAATGATGCTTAGAAATCGGTAAACAGCTGCTGACATTTAGATCTTGTAGAGTTTGTTTAGGCAAGACGTCCAAATATAGTGCTTTGTAAAAGTATGAAAACCCCTGACCAATTCTGTCAAATAATTAAATTAGAAATATTACACTGATATTTTGTTCTGTTTGATATTTTATTGTAAAATGCTGAAAATCAAACTCAATAATTGTGAGGTGATATTGATTTTCCTTCTGGAAATATTTTTAAACTATATATAAACCAATCCAAATGTACCTGCAAGTAGGAGAATTTCAAAAACCCACATTTAGGCACCCTGGAAAAATAATGAAATGTCCTCTTAAAAGTGAAATCTAAATCCTAGCAACATACCCATCTTAAATAGACATACTATATTTAGAAAAAGTCAGGGACAGAGAGGGGACATGACTTAAAAAGTGGGCGAAATATTTAAATAGTAAATTCTATTGATTTGAAATCGAATAATGAAATTAAACCAATGACTCACAGATAAAATCAAACAAGAAACAATCTAAAGTTCTTGCCCTTGATAGAGCTCTGGTGTTTGGGTGACTGATTACTGTGTAGGCAGCTGTATAAGTGCCAGCTTGGTTATTGATCCTTTTGTAGAGAGCTGTAGAACTCAGTCAGGACCTTCCAGGCCTTGGGTGCCATGAATCCATCGGGGGGGTACTCCCCGCTCCGTGCCAGTTTCCTCATTTTGGTCCCTGAAATGAACTCAAACTCAGCATGCCTGGGAAAGGCAGATGTGGGGAAGAGAGATGGCTGGGTTATTAAGACAAAGTTAAATAATAATTATCAATGGCGCTTCCTACTGAAGAGTCCCATTTCCCACCACAGGCTTGGTAAAAAATAATCTGTAAATATGTATTACAAAAGCCATAATCAATCTTTCACATTTTGCTCACCGATCCTTGTCATAGAAATCCATGGCCTTCTTGTTCTTGTTGTAGGCGGCCACTCTGAAGGGGATGATCTCTACCGAGGTGAGCCCTGGGGCCATAGTGAGCACCTTACACCCATGCGTGGGTTCATACAGGTCCTGCTTGGTCTCTGGGTGGAGCATTCCCGCTGGGTCCCGACCTACAATGTAGAAGTTAGCTCCAGCAATCATCCGGGCCCTGCAGTGCCATTGTACCTGAGGAAAAAACAAAAGGGGATTCACATAAGTACACATTACGGTGTTAAACGCTTTTACCGCTACTAGGTTAACGCATTAGGCTATTCACAATTCTAGTGTTGTCACACGCGAAGACATAGGGGGATTTATTCATTGGAATGTACTAAATACTGCCTAATACCTCCAGCCATATAAACATGAAACACTGAACGTACAGTATGGATGTGTTGATGGCTTTGTTGACCCGTACCTCTGTGGGTCCTGCGTACATCATGGGGGACGGGAAAATAGCCACTATGCTGCTTGTGGGGTCCAATACCCCCTCTTCCAGTACTGCAGCATGTTGTTTCATGCGCCAGTCCAGGGGCACGTCGTCATCTTTGGTCCAGCCCCCCAGTGGGTGCAGCAAGAGGACAGGTCTCTTGTAGCCCCGATCCAGGAGCTGTTGCTTGGTGTGATGCATCAACAGGGCATGACCGTTATGGACCGGGTTACGCAGTTGAAAGGCAAAGACGGCATCTGGTGGTCATGAAGAATAGGAAAGATGCTGAATTTTAAGGGATAGTTGGTCGAAATTATATTTGGGCGGAATTCCCCATTCCGTGCATTGTTTGAATACCATGGTGTTATAAAGCACAAAAAGCCACCCCAGCCTCGGAGCATAACTGGCATTGTCAAAATGTATGAGTGGGAGCACTAATACACGAGCTATAACAAACCTACTTCTTCGAGAACACTAACAAACTTCATTGTAGTTTACTTCCAATTAAACAAACTGATGAAGTTATATTCCCTGCAAGCATGTAGCTATTTTTGTGATAAAATGATTATGTTCATTTGCAAAGATACTTCCTATTAATGTTCAATTCACATTTATTTCCTGGCCCAAGGGGAACTTTCTACTTGCATCACTTGGTAACTTCCAACGGCTGTGGCTGTTAGAGAAATAGTGTCTGTTCTGAGTAGATAGAATGCAGTGGCTATTTCAACAGAATGTAATTTAAAAAATATAATTACTAATGCGACAAATAACTAAACCTAGTCATCGTTCTCAATGCAGCTTTTGTTAAAGCAGTCCAACTATTTCAGTTCATGAATTCTGACAATGCTAATGAAGCAAAATGTAGCATTACATTGTAAATACAGTTCTAAATAATTGCTTATTGTGGATTGTAATACTATGGGCTTTCAGACAAAACCCAACTTAGGGGAATTTCAAACAAATATGATTTTGTTTACAGACTATCCCATTAAGTGAAAACTTATATACTAGTGGTTGTAAGTAACCTGTACTTGGTAACCTGAGGACAAATCAAAGATAGTTTCTAGTCTGGGTCATTTGCATCCTGTTTCCTTATTGTTCAAGTCAACATAACGTTATATTTGAGCCCACAACAAAAACAAATATATACATTTTACACATTTTGTTTGTATGTATTAATAACTATACATTTAATTTGTGGATAAATAAATGAACCATGCAGACATCATAGTGAAATATTGCTCATACTATCTTTCCTCAAAGTTGGACACAGAATTATGTTCATATCTAGCACAAACATGAAAATCTATCATGCAAATGTAATTTACCATGGTCATTATTGCATCAGGTCCTTAGTCAAGTGTTTTTCTAGAAATCAATAACAATTGCTTTAGCTAGTCATGAACTTTATTTTAATGAGACAAAATTTAAAAATAATAATATTTTATCAAATGTGCCGTTACTGTATTTGTACTTGTCCCATCCGGTTTTTTAATAGAATAATTTTTTGTAACCTGCTTTCATTTCTTTAAACTTCTGCTTGAGCTCTAGTGGAGTGAAGCGGTATTGGTCCAGGCCATCATTCCATCTGATTCGCCCCAGCACCTCCAGGTCACCACCTACCAACCAATCGCCTCCCTCCATCACCATCTATAAAAGGTGGTTATTGTTGTAGTAATGTGAATAAAAAACCCAATATATTTTATTTAAAGGATATGGATGGCATGTCACAAAATTAAACTTGAATTGCAACTTTCAATACCTTTATCTCTTAGAATTGGAAGAATTTGCACAATGTTTCTTAATGGAAATATATATGAAAGTGTGTAGTTCATCATAACCTTAATGTATGGGTGCTGAGAGCAGGTAGTGCCCCACTGACGGGCACATCGCTCTTCTTTGCGATGTTCGTAGAATTCTGGGTGTCTCAGAATGGCAACGCGTGTTCCCTGGAACTCCAGAGCTAGCGCCGCACAGTCGTCCAGCCTCTGCTTGGTCTCCGTGGTAACAGGCAGGACGATGGGAATGGCTTGGTTGATGGTTCCACCTGAACCAGGGAAACATGTGTAATGACCGAGGCCAGGGGTTTGTGCTGACCATGTGAACAAACCAGGGAAACTCAGGGCCCTAGTTTTTGGCTATGGTGGAAAAACAATAAGGGACGACAATGTCACATCCATCTACTGTCCCCAGCTTCACTACTAACTGGCTAAGTATTGTTAGGTGTGCACACCTGTAAGGCAAAGCACAACTCAAAATTCCTTACATACCCCTTATTAGTTATTCAATTTACTTTCCTGCTCAGATACTGTGTTTACATCTGTAACTATAAACTTTTAAAATCTGCACAGGTTAACATGGATTTAAATTAGAACTATGTAAGTACCAGGCATATTTGCTATTCAAAACGGCCATTCTTGGAATTAAGCTATATTACCAACTTTAAAGTTTCAACTTTAAAGTTTCAAGGCTACTGTATCCTAACTTGAAATTCAACTCAATGTCTATTAATGATAAACTATTGGAATTACTGTAATTTGCAGAATTACGACACCACTAACAACAACTCTTGAACCATTCAACCAAAAGTAACCAACTATATGTTTAGACAATCTCCACTCAAAATGTTTAAAAACTTAATTGGCTATGACTACTACCATAACTACAGTAGCATAAATGAATCCACTAACAGTACTGTATTTCTTGAACTGTTTAAGCTGGAGACACGAAACAAAGTTTAACATATTTAGCGTATCCCAAAATCAAAATCAACCTTTTTAAATGTAAACAAGCTGGCAAGCACACCACATTTACTTTTGTATATTTATTTTCTAGTTATTAAAACTTCTACCCCCTCAGTAGGCTGAAACTCCACAACCCTTGATTGCAATGTGTTTTAGAAGGTGACAGAAATGACAGTTTAT
>JACXGI010002129.1:56389-78653 GCA_016801175.1 Esox masquinongy
CACACACACACACACACACACACACACACACACACACACACACACACACACACACACACACACACACACACACACACACACACACACACACACACACACACACAGGTCCCAGGACCTGAGACCTAACCCTTACCCAGAAATCCATGTTACCTATTCCCTTGCCCTAAACCAACCCACTAATCCTAAATGGATGAACCATTTACAATTTACAGCACATTTTGTACTTTGCAGGCATATTGCCCAGACTGACCAGACTGACAGTTTGCACTTCCACCCCATTGTTGTATTATTTAAAATCCTAACTGCTTGAATACAGAGCCAAAAAAAACAAAAACAATTCCACTGTCCATATACTTTTGGAGTTCACTGTATAAATACATACACCTGAACTACATCATACTCCTGTACTTAGACTTTAATCAAGTTATTGTTATTTGTTATTGCTATTTTCCTAAAATGTTTATTTTTGTATTTATTTGTTTTCTATTCCTATATTTTACTTTTTAACTCACTGTTGAACATAAGACACAGGCAGTTTACTGCTCAGTTAGGTAATTAGTAAGAATTTGACTAATAACATTGGATTTTCATAAACGTGTGTGTTTTTTACCTTCAAGCAGGCAGCCAAAATGCTGCACCTGGAGGAACTCCCTTTCCCTCATGAAGCCCTTCAGTGGGGTGGCCCAGCCCTCAGCCAGAACCTGCAACCACTGGAGGTCCAACTAAACAGCACAGGCACAGGGGACTATATGTCACACTTGTCAAGAATCAGTTAAATAACAGCCAATAATTTCCCTTGACAGCTGATATGTAATAAATATTGGCAGCCACTGTATAGGGTTCCACAGGAGAAAAGTAAATGACAAGGAGTTCATTTGAGCATGACAACTGTTCCTTTACACTTCCAACCATTGTGCTAATGCTACATGTACTGTAGTAAGTATTGACTCGCAAAACTACAACCAACATAATTCAGGACTCTGATAAGTAAAAATGGTAATCATCTCATGTGACTCTGGGAAATAAAATACAGGGCATCTCTGCTAAAATCCCAAACTACAGTGGATATAAAAAGTCTACACACCCCTCCTAAAATGCCAGGTTCTTGTGATGTAAAAGAATGAGACCAATATAAATCATGTCAGAACTAAAAAAAAAAAAACTCACAATAACCTGGTTGCATAAGTGTGCACACCCTTAAACTAATACTTTGTTGAAGCACCTTTTGATTTTATTACATCACTCAGTCTTTTTGGGTAGGAGTCTATTAGCATGGCACATCTTGACGTGGCAATATTTGCCCACTCTTCTTTGCAAAAGTGCTCCAAATCTGTCAGATTGCGAGGACATCTCCTGTGCACAGCCCTCTTCAGATCACCCCACAGATGTTCGATTGGATTCAGGTCTGCGCTCTGGCTGGGCCATTCCAAAACGTTAATCTTCTTCTGGTGAAGCCATGCTTTTGTGGATTTGGATGTGTGCTTTGGGTCGTTGTCGTGCTGAAAGGTGAACTTGCTCTTCATCTTCAGCTTTCTAACGGACGCCTGAAGGTTTTGTGCCGAAATTGCCTGGTATTTGGAACTGTTCATAATTCCCTCCACCCTGACTAAGGCCCAGGTTCCAGCTGAAGAAAAACAGCCCCAAAGCATGATGCTGCCACCAACATGCTTCACTGTGGGTATGGTGTTCTTTGGGTGATGTGCAGTGTTGTTTTTGCGCCAAACATACTTTTTGGAATTATGGCCAAAAAGTTCAACCTTGGTTTCATTAGACCATAACACATTTTCCCACGTGCTTTTGGGGGACTTGATGTTTGTTTTTGCAAACTTCAGCCAGGCTTGGATGTTTTTCTTTGTAAGAAAAGTCTTCCATCTTGCCACCCTACCCTATAGCCCATTCATATGAAGAATACGGGAGATTGTTGACACATGTAGCACACAGCCAGTACTTGCCAGAAATTCCTGCAGTTCCTTTAATGTTGCTGTAGGTCTCTTGGAAGCCTCCCTGACCAGTTTTCTTCTCGTCTTTTCATCAATTTTGGAGGGACATCCAATTCTTGGTAATGTCTCTGTTGTGCCATATTTTCTCCACTTGATGATGACTGTCTTCACTGTGTTCCATGGTATATCTAATGCTTTGGAAATTCTTTTGTACCCTTCTCCTGACTGATATCTTTCAACAATGAGATCCCTCTGATGCTTTGGAAGCTCTCTGCGGACCATGGCTTTTACTCTGAGATTCAACTAAAAAAATGTCAGGAAAATCCTACTAGAACAGCTGAACTTTATTAGTGATTAATCAGAGTCACATTAAATGATGGCAGGTGTGTAATGACTTCTATTTAACATGAGTTTGAATGTGATTGGTTAATTCTGAATACAGCCACATCCCCAGTTATAAGAGGGTGTGCACACTTATGCAACCAGGTTATTGTAAGGTTTTATTTTTCATTTTTCCCCCTCAAAGATTTCAGTTTGTTTTTCAATTGAATTGTTCACATTATAGGTCACATTAAAAATGGAAAAAGTTCTGACATGATTTATCTTTGTTTCATTCTTTTACATCACAAAAACCTGGCATTTTAACAGGGGTGTGTAGACTTTTTATATCCACTGTATGTCTATACAAATCTGAGACAAAGTTAGAATATTACTGTCCATACATTTTTCCTACTAACTCAATGGATATCTGTGGCCCTAAGTGGTGCAAAGTTGTTTGAATACTATTCAAAAGGATTCACTGCTACATAGCTGCTAAAGGCGCCTCCACCAAGAATGGACTTTGGGGTGTAAAGACATATGCAATCCATACATTGTGTTTGAACGCATTTCCTTGTAATCATTTAGGAACTTTCCACAACATTCTTTAATCTGTTAGATACTGTTTTAAAGCAGAAAAATGTGCAGACTGTGCCAGGGGAGGCAAGACTTGATCTGTGATTTGAGACAGCAGCCGTATTAGTATACAAACAGTAGCTATAGTGTCAAACAAACAAGTCAGGACCATCAGATAACAGTCAATATCAAATGGGTTGGAAAGTATGAAGATACAAGAACACGGGTCAAGTGAAATCAGACTGTTGAGGCAGGAAAGCTTGTCAAACATCAGGGAAAAGGGTAGTTCCAGTCTGAAATAAAACCAGCATGTGTTTTAGTATTAGTTTTAGCAGCATTAGGTAGGAGATGTTTGGACAGAGGAGTGGTTCTTTCAAACTCAGGAATATGAAAGAATGTAATGGTACCTATTGTCTGAAACATTAAACCAGATTAAAATGTCCTCCTCAGCTCGGTATAATATGTAACAGGTTTAAAATGGATAAGAGTTGATCACTGACCTTGAATTTGATGTGGTCAGAACAGTGACAACCTAAGACTGAATAAAAAATACCTCATGTCAACTCTGATGACATAAGAGATACTAGGGGAAAGGTTTTATATTGTACTTTACCTCTGGAACAAGGTCTTAAATTTATCAAGTAATTTCGAACTGCAAATGAGTGAGTGGGTGAAGTGGTCAGGGAAAGTATTATATAACCGCAGACCTCAGATTACAGGGAACATTGCTTGCTGTGGAAGTCAACATTATGCAGATAGAATGATGGTAATCAGACGGTTTTATTAGTTAAGCGCCAAGTTGAATGGAAAGCTTATGAGCAGCCTATTAAAAGTCTAGATTACAAATTATCATGGTCATTGAGACAGAAATACACCAGTGGAGCATCATGGGGGAATAACAATTAAGACCAGTGGTGTGTTAGGAGAACCAATTTAGGAGAATCAGACGAGAATTCATTCATGGATTTTTCATATAACCAAAGCACTTTCAAATTGGACTTGAGTTAGTGACCTAAATGTGACTGAGCACAGATATGTTTAGCTTACAAAGTGGAGAGATGTCTATTGTACTCTTTAGAAACGTTATACTTCCACACTGTATAGAGTTAGTTAGTCAGAGGACATTATAGCCTGGTTTTGAAAACGATTTACCTGTTGGTGTACAGTAGTATATCAAGAATATTCTGGTCTCACCAGACTCCTTCAAAAATAAACTACACAAGCTGCTTTCTGACAATTTCATCTGCTGAATCCCCCAAAAATCACTATATGCATACTGCTGAGTCTAGTGTAATATTATAATTATTGGTCTATTCTTCTTATATATTGTTTATTTATTATGTTCTATTTATGCATTTATATTTTACTGTATTTACGTTGCTCTGTATACTGTCCTTTCTTGAATGCCTGGGGCCAGGTCATCGCTGAAAATGAAAATGCGTTTGCAATCGACATACCGGTTTAAATAATGGTTAAATAATAAATAAATAAATATTCAGTGATGTGGTGAAAGTGAGATGAATCTCACAGTTAGAGTGTACCAATCTGTGACTATGAAAGAAGGACCTAGTGAGGAGGATATGGCGTGGGAACATTTACTAATCTAAAGGTGGGTAGGAGAAGTCTTATGGGCCGGGGTGGGAGGGGTTTGTTTTCGGTCTTGTCACTATTTTGCCCATGTGTACTGTTGCTACATATCTAGAAGATTTGACCTCAACAGATGTGTACATTGAACATATACTACAATCAACGACACAGAGAGATGAGAGGCTATAGTGAGCACAGCCTTCTATCTAAACAAATAATGATTCATGGCCATTTGGGTCCTCCAAAAAAGATACAGATTGCTAGTAAAGACGTATGTTACCTTGGTGATACTGATGATGGGAAGTTGGCTAGCGCTGGACTGAGCGAGCTTCAACTTGTTGTCCGGAACAAAGAGTTCATTAACATCCTCAGTGATTTCTCTTGGAACAATACTCTGCACAATTACAATGAAAGAAGAAACTAATGAGAGGATGACAAAGGGCAGGTGATAAATTTTTCTAGGTTTGTTTTGCTTCTTTTGACGTTCGTTTTATTTGGTGTAATTTCAATTTTAGTAGATTCTCCTCCAGAGCAACTTACTGTTAGTGCATTGTTTTCAAAAAAGGTTGCTGAAAAAAAACATAAGTCAGTCACTCAAAATTAGTCCTGATTTGTCTGCCATGGCTCAGGTCCCTGCTTCCTTGGTCACTGTGTGTAGATGTGTGAAGATTCTACCGCAGGTGTTGAGAATCATCTTTGGAAAATGGCAAACATGTTGCAACTACTACCAACAATATTGCTGTCCAGCAGTTCGCTGCCGTTGTGAGGGACTGCTGCCATGCTTACTCTTAATTATTTAATATATAATTATCAATAATATAGTGATATACATTATACCAATAAAGACTGATATAATCAAAACTTGGGTAAAAACATATTTTCATGAAAAAACTGTAAAGGTTACGTTTTTGAAGTGGAGTGGAAGTGGAATATATTTTAGGAAGTTTGACATGGCTAGCCCGGAAAGAGTCGAAAAAAGAACAGGTGAAGTATTCATCAATATTCAATAAAAGTCAAGCTAATGTTACTGATTTAGTTTAGTTAATATTAGAAGCAAAGTTACATAAAGCTCACTAAAATTAAACATTTCTGTAGTTTAGAATTAAAGTTATGATAAGCCATTTTTATGTTAACCATACCAAACTGTATGAATTAGGATAATCTTTGTTCATTGATAAACTTCTTAATGTGAGGTAGTACATAGTGAACTGTATGCTCTGTGTTGTAACGACCATGCAATTGATATCTTAGTATTCTGTTTGCGTGGCTGGTTACAACCTACTTATAACTAACTGTGTAAAACACATTCAGCATAATTTACTTGGTGGCTAAGTTAGTTAAACATATTTTTGTTGAGATGTGAAACTTCTAGTTATATCCATCACCCCAGTTCTCTAACAGTATGAGTGAGGTATCTCAATATGGGATATGCCCCCATCTAATTAGTCAAAAGCTCTGACTAATTAGATGACTCCAACCTTATACAGTACCCTCCATAACAATTTGGACAGTAAAGTCAAAACCAATATTTTTGCTGTACAAATCAAGGCATATAAAAATATTAATTAAAATATTAATGAGGCATAAATATAGACTGTCACCATTTATTTCTGTTTTATCACAAATGTTTTACCAACTAAGAATAACAGCACTTCTAGAGTTCCATCCTCCCTTGTCATGCAAGCATAAGTATTGGGACATCACAACTTAAACCTAATGTAAGAAGTCTAAAATCTAGCATTTAGTCACAAACCCATGCATGCTATAACAGCAGTGAGTCTGCAACCCAAACCCAGACAAAAGAGAACAACGTAACAATTGGGTGTTACCAAACAAAGACCGACAAGACGCACTAGAGAAGAAGACACTTAAATAGGGACAGTGATCAGGAACACAGCTGAGGGCAATAACAGCAAACAGGTGTCCATGCTCCAAATGAGGGAGAGAGGGCATTGGATCTCACTGGCATGGCATCCGTGCTAGGACATGAGACTTCTGTATACTTCTGAATTAATTCAGCTGCTTCCGCCAATCATTATTTCATCAATAAAGGTGAGTGAGCCCACTCCAGGGACAGCCATGCATGCCCATGCCATGACACTACCATCACCTTGCTTCATAGATGAGGTGGTTTGCTTTGGATCATCTGCAGTTCCTTGTTTCTTCCACACTTTTGCCTTCCCATCACTTAAAGGTTCACTATCGTCTCCTTCATCTCCGTCCATAAAAACTGTACTGGCTGATCTCTTTACTGTTTAGGAAATTCTAATCTGGCCTTTCTGTTCCTTGTTGTTGCGGATTGCTAAAGACACCAGCTGATTCTTTCTTTCTCACAACATTCCAAACTGTTGATTTGGCTATGCCAAACTTTTGTGTTATGGTCATATTGAGTTCCTCTTTTCTTTTCATCCAAATCACTTGCTCTTCTTTCATAGACAGCTCCCTTTGTGTTAGATTATACCTACTGACACCAAACTCAGACTCCAAAGGCAAGAGCAAAGGATAGAACTGAGATGACACATTGAAAGCTCTTTCATGTGTGTACAATCAATGCAACAGGAAACATGTGATCAATTAGAAACAACTATGTGCCAAATTTCCATATACTTACAGTATATAAATATACAGTGCTGTTATTCTTAGTTTGCAAAACACTGATGTTGAAACAGCCTGAAATAAAAGGTAGTGAACTTGTGCCTCATATTCATTATATTTTCATATGCCTTGTGTGTATAGCAAAAATAGCAATCTTGACTTTACTGTCCAAATACTTATCGATAAGCTGTCTGCCATGTTTACCTGTTCTCTAAGGAGGTCCACCAACTGCTGGACGCACTCATTCACTGAGATCTCTCCTGTTTTCAGCACCAACTCAGCAGCTTCGGGCTGCTCGTACCCTGAGTCTATCCCAGTGAATCCTGAGAATGCAGGTACAGTGAACTCCAAATGTATTTGGACAGTGACAATGTTTTGGTATTTTTTGCCTCAGTATTCCAGCACATTGGATTTCAAATGGTACAATGACTATGGTGTTAAAGAGCAGACTGTCAGTTTTAACATGATGATGTATAAATCCATATCAAAATTACAGCACGTTTTGTACATACCCCCACCCATATTTTAGAGTGCCAAATGTATTTGGAAAGTTTGTAACATTGCTCTTCCTGCAGGTGTGTTTGTTAGCATCATTTTTGCATGAACAAGAACGCTGTCTAGTCATGACTCCAGCTTTTGCATTTGGAGTCTGTTGATGGTGTCTGACAACGTGAGGAACAAAGTGCCATTGCAAGTCAAGCAATGACACTACACAGATAAATCAGAGATAGCCAAAATCTTAGGCATGCCAAAATCAACTGTTTTGGACATCTATAAGAAGAAAGAAAGCACAAACGACCTGGTAAACCAAGGAACATCTCAATAGTAGATGACCAAAAAGGGCTCACAAGAAAAAACAAACAACTGACTGATCAGGGACACTCTCCAGGAGGTAGGTAGGGATGTGTCAGCCACTACCATCCACAGAAAACCTCACCAGCCAATATACAGAGGCTGGACAGCAAAGTGCAAAAACACAAATTTTCCTCAAAAATCAGGATGGCCTAAAACATACTTAAGAGTTCTAGCAAAAAGGTATTGTGGACAGATGAAAGATCAACATTAAGGCAATAGGAAAGTCTGAACAAACAAGAAAGAAAAACTAGGCAAGCCTTGTACGACCCGGCCGTGAGTAGAAGTGATTGTGGTGAACAAGGGAATGGGATTGAAGAACAGCTATTTATGAGCCAATGTCAGTTTTGTTGTGAGAAGTGGCTAATACTCTGTCGCTGTGCTAATCCAAAACCTAGCGTATGGAACGCCATTTGCGAATCAAATATGTACATTTAATGTGTCAAATTAGAAACTGGCCATTAGAAACTGGCCAGATTCGATACCTGGTCTCCTCTCCTTTAAAGATCGAAATGTTACCTTTTAATGCGTCATGCATACTTTTGTACTCACTTTCCTCTAGCCTGTAGAGCCTACTTTCTGTATGCATGCAGTCTGGTTTTAAATTACTATTGCAACATGTTTGTGTAAGCATGTGTGTACATGCAATCTGTGTGTGTATGCAATGGGAGTCCTTGAGCATTCCATGAGTTCAGGAGGACAGGATTTGTTGCTCTCTTGTCTCTCCCCAGCCTGCATGTACTTTTTGCCTGCAAGCATTTCCTATTAAGTTTCTGCCATAAAAAAGTCCCCCAAAATATACAAGCTTTCTCAGTCATTAGAAATGATATTCAAAAAGGATGTTACGTTTATTCATTCATATATAAATGGGACTGATGTTCTTTTCCTTATATATTTCCCATATAAGTGATATATTGATGTTAGAAAACCCAAATGTAAATAACGGACTAAAATGAATATGTACCTTTGATCTCTCCGGCACGAGCTTTTTTGTATAGTCCCTTCACATCGCGACTCTCACACACCTCCAGAGGAGCATTGGTAAAAACCTCAAAAAAGGGTAGACCAGCACTCTCAATGATCTTCCTTGCATCATCACGGTCCTTTTGGGAAAAAATGGATTATCAGAATTCTGTCTAGTTGTCAACACACAGTATACTTGATATATGGCATGCATTTTAAACCCGAACACTCTCTACATAACACAATACCCCAATTCCAACCAAATGGGTAGACACCAGAACAAATGGCCCCTGACCTTAGCGTAAGGAGAGATGAAGCTGGTGATGCACACGAGTCCAGCGTCTGCAAACAGCTTGGCCACCTCTGCAATACGTCTGATGTTCTCCTCTCGGTCAGTTGCTGTGAAGCCCAGGTTCTTGTTGAGGCCGTGGCGTACATTGTCCCCATCCAGTGAGTAGCATGGGATACCATGGGACACCAGGTACTCCTCCAGTGCAAAGGCTATGGTGGTTTTCCCAGCACCAGACAAACCTGGGTCGGACACATAGAACATGTCCTGGTGACATTAGCCAATAATCAACAGTAGTGACATGTAATAGTGACAATACTGGTTGTCAGTATTGGCCATTGTTATCAGTTTACCTGTTAGCCAGACGGTGCAGCCTCTGAAGCCCCCTCTGGTCCCCACCACCTGGCCTCTCTTGCTCCGGCTCACATGGTGGGTCTGGAACACTACATTGGTGGATCTGTTTAGATCCTGAGAGTAAAAGACATAGTAGGAAATCATTGACGAGTGGCGACAACGACTAGTCTATATTCGTTCTCTTTAATTTGTATTCAGGAAAAAATACTTCATTTTTTTCGAATGTAAGGAAATCCCATCAACTAATTACAACATTAATGTGAAGAGAAGAATTGAGGTTTTGAATCATCTCTGAGTCAGTGGCCACATTGATACCATAACCTGCATTTCGTCATGTCCAAATGTATCTATGGCCTTGTGACTTCGCAGCAACTTCCTTAAACAAGTCTTCCTTATGAACAATCGATTCAATTCACTTTTAAACCAATTTTAATGACATTATTTATAGACATGCAGCTGCAACCGTATTAAGCTCCTCGATGCAGTCAGTCACAGTGCACTGCATTTTATTACTGTTGACGAGATCACTACACAACACTATATTTTGAAATACAATGTAGGCTGTTCCTCTTTACATGTTTGTAGATTAACTCATAGCACACTTTCTGTATACAAAGCTCTTTTTCACTAATTACCACATAACGTCTCATCTCTATTACCATGTAAAAGCATTTCCCACCAGAGACGCTCCATGGACTGGATCACCTATTGTCACCTTCAGTTTCCACTAAGCTGAGAACGTTTTTATGCACCAAGCTTGTGGAATCATATACTGTAAAGAACATATTGAAGCAGGTAGAGCTAGTGCTTTTGAGACATTTCCAAACATTTGTAGAACTTTTGGGGAGTGTGTATGTTTTTTTTTAATGATTTGTTTTTTATTGCTATTTTTCCCTTTCTTTATGATGTGTTTATTTTCCATGTTCTATTCTTGAATAGATTGTATATTTTCATAAGATGTTTCTGTAAATGTACGTAGGGTGCTCCTGAAAAAGAGGCCGTGGGTCTCAA
Source organism: Esox masquinongy (assembly GCA_016801175.1). Taxonomy (NCBI): domain Eukaryota; kingdom Metazoa; phylum Chordata; class Actinopteri; order Esociformes; family Esocidae; genus Esox; species Esox masquinongy. The sequence continues at coordinate 66,875 of JACXGI010002129.1, forward strand.
GAGGTCCTCCCTGCTTAAATTAAGGTTTCGATCATACTGTAGGCATCAGCACAAAGCTATATTGCTTTTTACACACTCTTCCAGCAAGGAAGTCATGCTGGTCAAAACATGAGGGCATGCTCACTCACCTGATGACCTCAGCCCAAGTGGACTTTGAAAGAAGCTGGAGTGCTATGTAGACAATACCTTCTTGCCAGTGTTCATTTTTGCAGGTATTTTAATCTTAATTAGTTCGACATTGTATCACGCTACTAAAACTCTGGACATCAAGTCAACTGTAAATGAACATTATTAAGGCTTTCTGAATCATGATAAAAGTAATTTGTTAAATATCTTAAATATTAGTTCTTTAATAATATAAAAATAATGCAATGACTAAACTGTGACTTAAATCACTGTCATAGTAGTTTGTCATTTTAGTTACTGCCATTTTATTGTTTGAATAATTTTTTTGGGACGAAAGTACCTCTACAGTAACTGCCATCCTGTGCACACTCAAATAGCCTTGCCCAACTACACTGCTTTTTTCTTGCTAATCTGCGGCTGCAAGCTAACAAATGTAATTTAGTGTGACAAGAAGGCCAGAGCTCAAATCTGCTAGTGTTTTTTTTTTATTCACAGCAGCATATTAATAGTCATAAATGGACAACTTCTGGAAAAGCATTATTCTTGCAAAACATACTGTATGTATTAAAAGGTACAAATTTGCATACACTGTTAAACTGTTCCCAAATCATAATTTAAGCTTACACATTTAATTTAAGCCGCAAATTGAAATATACATTCTTACAGGGTTTTGGCAATTGTTATCATCCCATACAACAGAGAATGCTGGCAAATTATATTTGTGATTTTAAGTGGTTTAGAGACAACAAGCATTTGTAATTTTACTCAACAAGCTTAAAATTAAGCTCATCGTTAGCAAAGATTTTCTTTTTTACAACTTTTTATAGCCCCCTTTTTTTATTCTGGCCCAGTATCATCTCAACTCCCATCGAAATTTGGGACAGCTGAAGATAGCAGCAAGTTTCCAAGAAGTCACAAGTGTCAACAAACATGAATCATGTCAAACTAAATAAAATAATGCTTGGTCGATTAAACATGATGCGAACCATTGTAAATTGAACCGTGAATAGGCCCCTGCAGAATTAGTCAGACTGGGACTATCTGGGCAGGCTGGATGGACAAGGCACTGGTGGATGCTGCTTCCCCCCCCCCCCCCCCCCCCGCGACAGAGAGACAATGTGGCTACTGTGCTGCCACTAGCCCAGCGATGATGTGGCAAAACAAGAGCCTGCCTGATATGCACCTCCTCATCTACCTCCACTTCCTCTTGTGCCCCTGACATTTCCTACCAGAGCCTACTCTCAATAAAACTATCCCAGTCCTTACACTACCCCACCCAGTGTGGGTTACACAAACAAACTCCTGTGATTTACCATAGCAGGGCCCCAACACCCACACCACAGACAGACAGCCTTATATAAGCAAAAGGCACTCTCTCTGGTCTCTCTCTCAACATCTCCTACCACACACCAGAGTGACCAGCCAGCCACTATCTCACACAGAAGAGGGTTGTGAAGAAAACTTGATTGCAAATTCAAGTAGTGAAATAATGGGGACATTTTTCACCTTAAGGCTGACTTTCAAATAATTCCGAGGTTAAATGTCTACAGACTAACATAGGGCTATAACGATATTAGCATTATTTCCCAATGATTACCTGCAGTCCTAAGCAGATAAACTGGTGGTAAAATTTACAGCACCATTGATTGAACCCAAGCAAACAACCACCACCAGATCCTAGAATTTGCCATTATTATATTTTCAACACGAATACTGCAGAGTAAAACATGTAACACAGGTCATGTTAGAAAAACCTAGACAAGACAGTAAAAGAAGTCTTAGGCATCCGAGCCATTCAGCTTTATGAGGGTATGTTCACTCACCAGACAACCTCAGTTAGCTGTGCAGACCCTCAAGCCTGCTGATGGAGTCGCTAGTGCACGAGATCAGGAAATCACTGGCGCATGGGCCCCCAGAACTTGTGCCCCCACCCCGCACCCTTGCTGTGGCTGCCGGGGGTTTCCTGTATGTCATGCCACCTCTAGCCATGGGAGAGCAATTCAATTCCCACAGGTGCTCCCCTCCCCCATGGAGAATATGCAGACTACAGTGGTCCTCTATTACGTCGTTGGTACTGCGTGGCACACATAACACCAGGATTGTGGGTTCCACTCCTGGCACCCACACGTAACATTTTTTGTATTCATGACTACATCGCTTTCGATGAAAGTGTCTGTTAAATTGCATTTTATTACTATTATCAGCACAGGGATACAAATTTCCGTGTACAAAGCATTTGTGTTATTATTTGGTTTTTGTTTACTGTACGTTTTTTTGTGTCACACAAACTTAATCATCACTTCCTCAACAGTAAAAATGTTTCAACTACATTTTGATAGTTTTTTTTATATATAAAGGCTTCATTAAGGCTAGCACTGAGGTCCTTCACAAGTTAAATCAATCAAAAGCCATTAGGTAGCCTATATGAATAGTGCTGTGACACTCTATACGTATAGTGAAACATTTGCTCATAAATTATCACTGAGGCACGCCAGCCCGCCCCGTTGGAATCTCGACACCTCACACCAATAGGTCCGTTTGATGAGGTCGCTGTGGAGTAAGTACTTATTGTAAAGACTTCAGTAAGGCTTTAATTATGGCTCACTCTAAGGTGGGCACATGAAATGAATTAAATTATTTCAATACTTTCCTAGAATATTTCAATAGATCCCCTTTCCCTATATCAAACGAGTGATTAGTGACAATGACACTCCAATTGAAGACTTTTAAGTATAGCCTACCACTGCATCTGACCTCTATTTACAATCATTGATAAACATGTTCCACAAACATGTTCTCCACAAACACTGTTCTCCACATAAATCCGGTTATGTAACTCATTAGGACAAGTATAAAGTCCTATGCGACCGCAGAAACACACGTGTCGCACACAGCACAGTTTAAGGTGCATAAAGGCATTAAGTATGCATAGTATTAGACAACTTTCTAAATAAATGACAATATGATGCTCTAAGAAAATCTATACAAGCCTTACCGTCGGCAGCTTTTTGACATTCGACATCGTGCCAAACCCTATGGACTGTGGACCTTGAGAGTTTATCGACTCTGACAACCTTTAGGAATGGGTCGTTTCGATGATAGTCATCGAAGAACACGGTCTTATAAATGACCTCGACGACACGTAGCATTTTTTTGACCGGCCCAGCTTCCAATCCTCTTCCAGAATTAAGAAACCTGCATACTCATAGGGCCGATTTATGAAAAATCATCTGCCTGGATATACCAGATTGTAGTTATAAGTGGCAATACACCATGCCTGTTGAACAATTCGATGACTCGCGACGATTAATGCTTACTTTTATTTGTTGATTTTTTTAGCACTGCCTGTTAATTCCAATACTTCATTAAGTAATACACTATGTACTGGGTTCTGTAGTTGCCCCACCTAATTATGAATGCCGAGCGAATCAGCACTGGATAAGAGCGACATAAGACTGACCAAAAAGTAGATGTAAAATAAATAAATTATTATAATAATTTGACGAATAATATATATATATATATATATATATATAAATTTTTTTTTTTAATTTAGTAACTTTTTTAAACAGGTACGTATACCTAAAGGGAAATGGGGAAAACTGTTTTTAATGAGAAAATAAATGTTATGGACGCTAGCAAAAAAATATTAATTTGAATCAATTCTCCAAATGTCTAAAATAGGACAATCACTATGAGATTAACGTATAGATCCTCAGATTTTATTTTAGGGTATTTGTGTTCAGATTGATTTAATCGTTTTGAATGACAACACTTTATACGCATAGTCCCTCCATTTTAAAAGACCAAATATATTTCGAGTGATTGGTTGCTCAGCTGTTTTTCTGGCGAGGTGTGTGTCTTTGCACAATTATTCTTCATGCACAACAGAGCTACCAAAAGATCTAGGGTTGATTCTAGGTGTGGCACTTGCACCTGGAATCTGTTGCTGTTGTCTCTCAACATCAGCAGCCAGCGCCAATAAAGCAGGCCATCAAGAGGCTAAAAATATCTGAATAAAATGTATCATTGACATAGTAAAAAACAAAAAGTGGTGTCAAAATCAACCATTTGGTACATTGTTGAGAAGCAAGAACACACTGGTTAGCTCAGCAATAGCAAACAACTAGATAGACCATGGAAGTACACTGTAGTGGGTGACAGAAGAAAGCTTTCAATTGCATAGAAAAATTACCATTTTCAAATGTTGAACTGATCAAGAACAATCCCTAGGATGTATGCATAGATGTGTGAAAGAGTATCATAAAGAGAAGACTATACCAGCTGAACCTCAAAAGGGTTACTACAAGATGCACATCCCTGGTAAGCCTCAAGTCTTACAATCTGTGGAAGAGTTACTACCACTTTGGTAGGATGAGTTCAAATGAATAAATTATTACTTTAATCAGTCCAAGTGGATGCAATGTTCAGGTGCAACTCTCAACACTTACGACAAATAATTTTATTTCCATATACATTCTTTGTTTTCCTTTGTTGTTCATCTATTTCATCTATTTTTCGGTTTTCTTGTCTGCCATTAGATAAGGTTTGCTCAAGCAGGTAGGCACTGAATTGCTTTCCTGCACTTTATAACTGAAAGATTCTGTCAAAATAAAATTATTACCAGCCGTTTTGGTTCACCTATTTCCACTATTCCTTATGGGTGAGGGCAGACTATGTGTGAAAATAGAATTCTCCAGAGTTTACAAAGTGCACACCATATATCATATAACATATAAATACTACAGTATAGGGACTATATAGACTAAGCCTCTAAGAGTGTGCTTATGAAAGTTGTTAACTTTAATCATAATTCAAACTGTATACTGGTAAATAATTGTAGATTTGAAAAATTGTTTAACTTTTTCAGCAGTCAGTAAACCACAAGGCAGGTAATCATTTTTCAAAGCTGGGCGAGAAATCCACTGCCTACATATCCCGAAGCCTAGAAGACAGTATGTCATGTACCAGGCTAATACGTTTTCGCCACCATACGGTCTGTAGAACTATACTGGTGACATGTAACGATTACTTAAAGAGTTTCTGCATTGAGATTAAGCCAGAAATGTTTAATAGCCTATGTCTAGTCTATTTGTGATGGGAAATGTGGGAATAATGAAGACACCATTACATGATTAAATGCCATGGCTATAAAGCTCCACTGATATGGTTTTCTATGGTTTGGGAATAGAAAGTCAAGATGATGCCTTCAAATTGTAATAACTGAGGACACGAAACAGCAGCTGATTTCTGTTAAGCATTGTGTAAGTGTTTCTCACTGGACAGGTATTGATGAACTCAGCCAATTCAGCTGCAGCCTCTGAAGTTTAAGTTAGTAGTTGTAAAGGTACTTCAACTAGCTGGTGCCATCTAGTGGTAGCCTAATATGTTGAGGTGGATATCAGTTTAATATGCAAAAGGTTTTCTTAAGTTACTAGGCATGAATTGGGAGACTGCAGTCTTCAATGCTATTGTAAATGATTCATCACAGTTTTCATTACAATTTATATTTTATACTTGTCTGTAAAAATTGTGAAAACAATGAGAACTTTGTATTTCTGGTGAATTTCACTGTGATGTTATTGCCATTCACAGAGCGACATGAAAGGATGCTGAATTGAATCCCTAGAATGAGAATGTAAATAGTTGGTCATTCTGTCCTTGAGTAAGGCTGTAAACCCTATTTGCTCCATGGTTCTTGTCAGCAATTGCTCTCTGAGGTTGTCTCAGAAAGACAAAGATATTAAAAAAAACATCCACACATACGCACCAACCTAATTATTATTATAAACCCCTAAAAGAACGCTGAATGGCAAAAAAAATATATACTGATGACATACTCAGCTGTTGTAAAAGTGCCTTGGGCAGTCATTAAATAACAACAAACTTTGAGTGCAACTTTAGCACCAATGGGTTTTGAAAATAGCCCAGATTTTAGCTAAATATATGGGAAAATAGTCCCTGGTCTTTATAACAGTGTGCATGGAGAACTGAAGGTGTATGCTTTTAATCAAAGTATCTTTTTATCACAAGGATTTAAATGAATGTATATCTTTTGTTTTGCTGTTTTAAATTTGAAACGTTAGGAGTTTTAAAATGCCTTTATTTGTAAGAAATGTATAATTTAACCAATGTTTTATTCAATGATTGTGCATAGGATACACTTGCACAGACATTTCCCTCTAAATCAAATTCTCTAGCCCTAAGAGTAAAGTGGGAACTACCACACATCTGGTAACACATTGCTCAAACCACATGTATAATTTCAGGCAGACTTGACTGATAAATCTAGAAAGTCAGTCAGGTAACTAACACTGGCTAGCTCATTTTGATGGGAACAGCTGGCACTCCTTCTCAAAATTACAGCCTTGGAGCAGTTCCCTGTAGTGCTCTCTGACATCCTGGTATAGCGGAGCTCCCTCTACTCCTTGGTGAACAGCCAGGCCAGGGAAGGCTATGGGCCTCTCATTCAACATTGCCTGAAGACGGAGGTCCCCGCTGCAGTCATATAGCACCAGGACCAGGTTAGCAGCATATGGTAGCATCCTGCTGGTGCGGAAGGCACGCTGGGCCTGGTTGACATAGTTACTAGAGGTCAGGGGCATGCTGTCCTTGAAGAATCCCAGCAGGGTCAGTAGAGGCAGGAGTGTCTCAGCATGACCGACCTGGATGGTCACTGCTTCTGTCACATTACTGCCAGATCTGGGGAATTGAACGGTACATAAACATTATACTTCAGCAGGGTTATTATTTGCATTTTTCTTTCCATCAAGACACAGGGACAGTACGCAGAGGCATCAGGTGAATACATGGCAGGCCTATGAGACATGTGCCCCCACAAATTTGTAAAGTTTTAAAAATATTGATATTACAAATAATGTAAAATAAAATCCCTTAACTTCATAATTAGACCCATATTTAATCCTAATCATATATAAACAGTATTTTGAGAGAGCACACTGCCTGGACAAGGCATAGTATACTGCTCCATAATATTCCCCTTTTAGGTGGTTCCTATTGACATGCAAAGATGCAAAAAATCCAGCTCCAAATTTTTTTGTTTCAATGAAAGTCAACGATACCATCTCCTTGGATTGACCATAACGAAATTAGTCGATTGTCTTTACAATGTTTAAAGAGTTTCAACAATCTTTGGTGACATACATTGTCTGATTAATTCGATTTTATCAGCTAGTTAATGTAATGGGCTGTTGTTTCAGGTCTGTTTATAAATAGTTTGATCAAGATATGCAGGCTATTGATTCTGCATTGATGACTCAATAAAAAGAAAAGTTTAAGTTGTTTCTCTACTATGCTTGCCATGTAGATAGCTAGCAATTTTGTAAAGTTAGCTTTAGCCAGTTGGCATCCATGAATGGCTACCAATCCCCCATACTCATAACGAGCTACTAAAAGCCATTTCAGGCTAACAATCATGATGAAGCTTGGTAATGAATACTTGCTGGCAAGGTAAGTAGACTGAATAAGATTTTTACCCAGATATTAGAGAATATTCAGAAGCATCCTTAGTTTCTTTATAAAAGGAACAACCAGTCAAGGATATAAACTTTTAACAAATGTGATATTCAGATTTTCAATCCGTTATGTCACTTGCTTTGAGATTGAGTGGTTTCTCTTGTTCAGCAAAGACTGCAGCTTTTGAGGGGCGATGGTAACAACGGTTTCTGGGTGACAGTTGTATTTGTGTTCAGATGTTCACATTTTAAAAATAGTACAAAAATATTACCAAATATTACTCACAAATTTGCTTCGACCAAGGAATTCAAATATTTTATATTTATTAATCCACTTCACAATAATAATAAAAAACTATCCTCATAAAGGTAAGAGTAAGAGGTGTAGATAAGCGGGCTAAACAACAGTGCTGCCCTGACACAACAAAATGTGAATAACTTAAAGGGGAAGTAGAACTGTGTGCAATATGGCATAACAGGCACAAACATTCTTTTTGAGCGATGACAGCTGCAGGTTTGCATCCTCACCGTTACAGACACCTGTATTTATGTGTGGGTGTGGTGTGGGAGCCACATAAAAATGTGGTCACAGTCCAAGGCGATGTGGTAAGACGATGTGGTGTTATGGGTGTTTGATTGCATTATTCTTTTAAATTCTATAATGACTATAGTAACATGACTCAGCAGGACATTTTACAGGACACAGAATGCAAACAACAAGGTTCATGTGCTATATTTTATTGCTATGTTGAGAGCTTGTTTTCTGATGGTCTTCTGTTTGTACACTATTACAGTTTTGTTTTTACTACATGGACAATACTCTACCATCAAAAAGTTATAAGCATAAGGTTGTACACAAAGTAAAGTAACTCTCCTGTTGTCACATGTCAAAGTAGGACAGGGCTCCTTTAAAACAATTGCATTCGAAAGAGATTTTGACCTGTACTGGCTGCAGCAGGCAAGCCAAGATGAATGCTAAAGTGGTATTGGTGCTTTTGTTTGGCAGCATAAAGCGTAGCCAACATATTTCTAATTATTTCTTAAGTAGATCCTTACTAAAGTTTGTGTGAAAGCATTAACCTTTTTAGCGTACTACTTGAGTTCTTGAGAAGATGTGACATTCACTGGAATTCTGGTAGTGTTTCAAGTAGCTACCAACCATTACTTGAATCTTTCAATATTCTGCTCTGGTAGGCTAAATACCACAGCTGAAAATGGAACTACCATAAGGCATAGTTATTTTGGGAAATACATTGTCCATGGATAAACTAACATCTTTTGCCTACTAAAGGTAATGTAAATGTAATGTAACGTACACTGCTAGTGCACAGACAAAATGCACCTCTGTATCTACCTTCCAGACACAAAGAACTCTGGACGTTATAAGAATATAATTTCAAACAAATTACTTCTTGGTTTGACAAAAGGCTGTTTCATCATTGAGTTGTTTATTGATTTAAAAGATTCCAGTAGATCTGGCTTACTAGATCTACAACCAAGTTGTGGGGGAGTAGGGGAGACAAGTTGGAAAAGTCCTTTAAGTGGTTTCAATGTTGGACTGCGACACAGCAAGAATGTTGCTGAAAATGCACATGGAAAGTTATTGGCTGGTATAAAACCAGTGACTTATGAGATCTACTTGCATGACATGTTTTTATTGGCCTGGGCCCAGCTGACTAGCGGACCATCATTAAATTGAACCTTGGTACACTAATAAATGGCCTATTCACACTTCAAGTTTCAAGATGAAGAATTTTTGCAAGATTTGGGCCTGCTATCATTTTAAATCATATTTAAACTTGGAAGGTAACGTTCAACCCTGCTCCGCAGCACAGATAACCTACTCCGATCACTGCTGTGTCAACACATTGCCATCGCCCAACGCAGGGTAGGAGTGGGACTAAAAAACGTCCCTGGACTTTGACCCAGACAGACACACCACAGCCACCCTGGGAATACTCCACCGCCCCGTTGACAAAAGCATTAAAGCCATTGTACACCAATACAGTACTATTTCCTGAGTGCTACAGAACACACCGCACACTAATACCAAAACCCTACAGAACACATACAGAATTGCCATGACTGAACAAAATCCCATCAACTAAGGCCTAAAATAAAACAATGATGGTATAATGTCAAAAATTCTAACAGACAATGAACACTGCTTCTCAGGGAGGCTGACTGGCTTTATACTGACTAATAGGCTAAAACATATTTCTTAACATCAACAATAAAAAGGCAGCCTGTAAAAGACAGACAACATTAAGTAATCACTGAACAACATTCCATCCTTTGAGGCCTAGAATAAAACAAAGATGTTATAATGTCTACAACACTCACTGACACAGAGAACGCTGGCCATTACTCAGGCCTAAACTATATAATGTTAAAGTTGCAATAATCAAATAATCAAAAGTTGGGCTGGCATCCTGCCACTCCCTGACTCTCTTCCACTGCAGCTGAACTGGGCCTATCATCAACTTCAAACTGGATATGAATGAACAAAATAATTAAAGGCCACCTATTTTGACAAATTAAAAAAAACTGCACGGCAGCAGCCCAACCATTAATTAAATTAATGAATAATAATGATAGACCTGTACTGGAAAAGCAGTACAATGCTAAAAGTAGGGAATTAAGCTTTTGATTGTAACGAATAGACATAGGCCTACTAATATAAATGATTTAACATGACAGGGCCATACAAAATAACTAGTAATACTGCAAACTATATATATAAAAAAATATAAAGATCAACATTTCTGGTAAAAAAAAAAACACATTTCTAAATTGCTGCACTCACTTTTGAAGTTACAGGCTCAGGTACATGATGAAAATATGAAATACATGATGTTGTTTTATTCAACAAAAGCTGAGGAATAGGGCTTGGAATGGTTTTTCATGTACATTAATAAACAAATTTTCAGTATCATGATGCTCTAGTTAAGCCCTGTGCACATGCCTGCTAGCTACCGCTACAAAGTGGCACACTCCCATTCATTTCCAACGAGAGCAAGCGAATCACGGCGACAGCGGGCAGAGCTTATGGAGATAGAAATCTATCAGCCATTTTAATTTGTATAAGTTAATGGAACTTGTCTGTTAATGGCACTATGAGGTCAAAGCTGCTTGTAACATGCCCCCGCAAATACTGCTTGCAACCAGAATTATTTTTAAAATGTTTAGAATTGTTTATGTTTCTATACAAAGAACTCTGGAATGTGAAGCTAACCAGTCACTCACCTGATCTCACTGGCGACTCTATCCAGACGGCTGAAGACATCATGGAAGAGGATGCAGCTTGACTTGCTGTTGATGTCTTGACCATAACCCCGTTTCCAGAAATGCTTCAGGTCATTTGCATATTCCAAAACCTATTTGGAGCACAAATGCAACGTAAGTATACAATGGGATTAGATCATTTATGCTTTGGCTGTATAGATAATTTCCATTTTCAATACCCTGTTAGTGGGGTATTTGTAATACCCCACAGGTATACTACAGAGCATGTTGTAGACTAGACTCCGTATGTACAGGTGCTGGTCATATAATTAGAATATCATCAAAAAGTTGATTTATTTCAGTAATTCCATTCAAAAAGTGAAACTTGGATATTATATTCATTCACTACACACAGACTGATATATTTCAAATGTTTATTTCATTTAATTGTGATTATTAAAACTGACTACTAATGAAAATCCCAAATTCAGTATCTCAGAAAATTAGAATATTACTTAAGACCAATACAAAAAAAGGATTTTTAGAAATGTTGGCCAACTAAAAGGAGGAACATGAAAAGTATGAGCATGTACAGCACTCAATACTTAGTTGAGGCTCCTTTTGCCTGAATTACTGCAGCAATGTGGCGTGGCATGGAGTCGATCAGTCTGTGGCACTGCTCAGGTGTTATGAGAGCCCAGGTTGCTCTGATAGTGGCCTTCAGCTCTTCTACATTGTTGGGTCTGGCGTATCACATCTTCCTCTTCACAATACCCCATAGATTTTCTATAGGGTTAAAGTCAGGCGAGTTTGCTGGCCAATTAAGAACAGGGATACCATGGTCCTTAAACCAGGTACTGGTAGCTTTGGCACTGTGTGCAGGTGCCAAGTCCTGTTGGAAAATGAAATCTGCATCTCCATAAAGTTGGTCAGCAGCAGGAAGCATGAAAACT